>JAJTUV010003115.1:0-112513 GCA_021653895.1 Mastomys natalensis | reverse complement strand
ATCTCTTTCTTTAGGTTAGGAAAGTTTTCTTCTATCATTTTGTTGAAGATATTTATTAGCTCTTTAAGTTGGGAATTTTTCCTCTCTTCTATACCTATTATCCTTAGGTTTGGCTTTCTAGTTGTGTCCTGGATTTCCTGGATATTTTGGGTTAGGAACTTTTTTCATTTTTCATTTTCTTTGATGGTTGTGTCATTGTTTTCCATGGTATCTTCTGCACATGAGATTCTCTCTTCTATCTCTTGTATTCTGTTGGTGATACTTGCATCTACGTATCCTGATCTTTTTCCTAGGTTTCCTAAATCCAGGGTAGTCTCCCTTTGAGATTTTTTTTTGTTTTGTTTTAGATTGTGGATGGTTTTGTTTAATTCCTTCACTTGTTTGGTTGTGTTTTCTTGCATTTCTTTAAGGGATTCTCATGTTTCCTCTTTAAGGGCTTCTACCTGTTTACCTGTGTTCTCCTGTATTTCTTTAAGGGAGTTATTTATGTCCTTCTTAAAGTCCTCTATCATCATCATGAGAAGTGCTTTTAAATCTGAATTCTGCTTTTCCATTGTGTTGGGGTGTCCAGGACTTGCTATGGTGGGAGAACTGGCTCTGATGATACCAGGTAACCTTGGTTTCTGTTGCTTATATTCTTATGCTTGCCTTTCAACATCTGGTTATCTCTAGTGCTACCTGCACTCACTGTCTCTGACTGGAGCCTGTCTTTCCAGTTATCTTTCTTGTATCAGAACTCCTCAGAGTCCAGCTGTCTCTGTGATCCTGTGATCCTGAGTTCTTGGGTAGAAGAGCTTCTGGAAGTCAGCTGTCTCTGGATCCTGAAATCCTGCTGCTCTGAGTGCAGTGGTTCCTCTGCTGCTCTGAGTGCAGTGATTCCTCTGCTGCTCTGAGTGCAGTAGTTCCTGTGCTGCTCTGAGTGTAGTGGTTCCTTTGCTGCTCTGAGTGTAGTGGTTCCTTTGCTGCTCTGAGTGCAGTGGTGCCTCTGTTGTTCTGAGTGCAGTGGTTCCTCTGCTGCTCTGAGTGCAGTGGTTCCTCCAGTACAGACCAGGATGTGGAGTCTGCTGGATTTTTTTTTTTTTAAATCAAAGACATGAAAGGATTTTGAAATTCCTTCATCACTTTTTCTGTGGCAGGTGGAATAAGAGCCTTATACACCTCCCTGGGCAAACAGCAACTGGGCTGAAGCATGACTGAGAGACAATGGGAACTATCCATTGTGGCCAGAGCTAACTCTTAGTACAGACGCTTACCTTCCCTCTTCAAAATTAATCACTGAGAGGTGATGTGAAAACATTTTTACCATGTTACCCCAGTAATTCTACTCCTGTACATGATTGAAAGAATTCCAAGTCAATATATCACAGAGACACTTGCACATCAATGTAAATTATAAGAAAATCTTAGGTGTCTATCTACAGAGGAATGGATCAAGAAAATGTTTCATAACACACACACACACATACACACACTCAGTGACAGGAAGAAAAAAGTTATGTTATTGGCATGAAAACCTAGCATTAGCAATAAACTCATTAAATCAATTAAGATAGTGCCAATTCTGGTTTCTAGATTGTATCTACAGTTTATAAAGACACAGGAAATTATGTACATATGATAAGAATTAGAGGCAAAACTATCTAGACTCTAGAATTTAGATGAACCGGAGGAATAATAGAAGATTGCACAGGGAAATAATAGTAGAAGCATATGAATACATATATCGGGTAAAGGAAGTTCAATGGCTATCACCTACTTATAAAATGGTTCCTATATAGCCTAATACCATGTCCAGTGAATAAATTCCATGGGGAAGGAATGTAAAGAAAATATGTATGGTTTAAGAGAGCTACAAATTAGATCCCAGTGTGGCTGATTAAGTCATTAAATACAAAGATGACTTCCAGTAACTTGGACTTTAACATAATCAAATGTAAAATTGTTCATATAACAAATGTAAAAGTTACAACATTTGGACAACTAAGAGAAAATAAGCATGAAGGATCCTATGCTAAAAGTACTACTAAAAACTTCAAGATGGTCTCCACAAAACAATAGCCAAGCTGGGGCTTAGCGTATGAATCTCATAGGACAGGTGTCCATGTAGCTTGTGAAAATAGAGTAACACAGTTGAATGGTTCTAAATTATACCTTCCTTTTGCAAGTGAGAAAAAGTACCTTGTTTATTTTCATACCCATTCTGCTCAGTACCAGGGGATGTGCTCCCTGGGGTTTATATGCCTCTAGATCTGTCCCATTAAAACACCAAGGGAATTGTTGGTGGAAAAGGGATCCTGGAGATGAAAAGTAAGACAGAACAATAACATAAACTGCCACTTCCAGTATTTTACAACCTGTGCAGTTTGTGTACATAAACCTGAGAATTTTTGTCACTTGTGCTGTGAACAATCAGCCAGGTAAGAGAATGAATTAGGTGTAAACTTGGAAATTTCTTGTTTTCTGTTTTTTAGGGGTGAGCTGTCTGTTTGCAGCATTAAACATCAATACTCTGGGTTCAGAGTTGGTTCCCTGTCTTGAGATGGACTCTTCACTATGTTAGAGTACTTTGAAGGCTGTTTGGTTTTTGTATTATATTACCACAACCACCTCACTTAATCTTCATGGTTACTTAAACACTCTCTAAAGCCAACCTGAAATCCCCAAATATGAAAAGTGCTGAACAAGTAGCCTTGATCATTCCAATTGCTATTTTTCTTTAAAAACCTGGTAAACGCATTTTTGATATATATTTTTAAAACTGCTTTGTTTTCTAGTCCAAAGATTCATAAATTAACTGGCTCAAAGGAGTTGAATTTTTAGCAAGGACATTTGTTGTTTTTGTAAAGAGAGAAAATATGCATGATTATTAAAAAAAAACTGCTCTAAGTTCTTTGAAGGCAACACTTCACAGAAAGACCCCCTGATTATATCATTCTCAGACTGCGAATCCAGGTATAAAGTTTTGAATCCTTTGAGATCCTTACAAGCTTTATATAATTCATTAACGTTTGTTTTTTTAGATGGACAAATTGTTTTGTTCACCCTGCAATATTTCACGCCTTGAATGATTCCTTGTTTGTAGGCAATCTCCCTGGTGTCTGCCTTTGTCTAACTTCAGTGCAGTTTGGGTTGTTCTCTCTGTGCCTTCCAGAAACATGGGATCTCCACACACTGATTTTCATTCTTCTTTTATGTACACAGAAAGAATCCAGTGCATCTTTAAATGAGAGGAACCAGAAAGACTACTTCTCATAGCTATGTCTGCTCCTACCAGTGTATCTCAGAGAGCCAATTCAGGTACTTTCCTATATTGAGGATAAAAGCAATTTTAAAAGTTACCTTTCTTTCAGTAAGTTCTGAGTGTACAATTAAATACAAAACCTTTTCCAAACAATATATTCCTCAAAAGCTTTAATATTCATTAAAAACAATTCAATTTTTATTATGCAAGTAAAATAAATTATTCATTTCTTTAGGTGAAAACAAGTCTTCATTTGATAGGAAAGAATGACAAGAATTAATTTCTTGGAGAGGAAACAGTCTTAAAATGAGGAGAGCAGATCCACCCTGGAGACTTTAGAGTAGGATGACTTAAGGCAGACTTATTTTGGAAAGATAAAACTCAAGAGTTATTTACCATGGTCTCATTAATGGTGCCAGAAGAGAGGCATTTAACCCTCCTCAATATTTGAAGAATGAGTTCAAATAGGTAACAGAGAAGCCAAGATTTCAAAGAGACTAACGTTATAGTTAGTTTTTTTTTTTTTTTTTTTAGTTCCTTCTGATGAATTGAGAGAAGAGACTCCTAGGTCCACAGAGTAGACATTTTCTTATTCAAATATTCTGGGCCCTAGAAAAGGCTTTATTGAGTCTAAGAATAGCCAGGAGGATGAAATGTGATAAAGTATAATTTATAATGCAAAAAGTGTCTGGCATTTGCTAGGCAGTATAACTATAACCACAATCACTCAAGAAACTGTGAAAGGAAACTGAGTCATGATGGGTACAATTTCAGACTGTCAAAGAACATTTTAGGGATTTATTTGTAAGGTTATTAATGGTTCAGATTATTGGAAGACAATAAGCCCTTTATTTTTTTTTTAGAACACTGAAAATGTTATGCATATATCTGGTCAGATTCTTCAGATTAATATGTTCATGTTTCTTACCTCATCTGGCTCAGTCATTAATAAGAAACAAATCAGTGCAAAGATGTTTCTACCCCTTATACATTCTAAAGATGAGGAACAGTCGCTATGTTGTAATAAGTTGTCTGTCCTTTCTATTAACTCTGTAATTGAAAGAAATTCATCCCTGTCTATTCTCTTTACTTTAAAATCCTTCAAGTGTGTTCTCACTTTTCAGACTCTATCTGTCTATTGGGATATTTTAAAACGTGTTCCCTGTCAGAGACAACTAATGAAATGAAAGCTGGATTATTATGTAAATACTCATAGCTAAAGAAAATGGTAGGATGGTACCTGTTCTGCATCACCAACAAAATGACATTAGTAGTGAAAACCATAACAAATTAAAAGATGTTTGAATAGGAATACACAACAGAAATTTAGACTTAATATTTAATGGTTTGATAGGCAAATACATAAGATCTTCTTAAGAACTTTGCAAGGTTATAGAAAACTACTCCAACAAACTGTATTTTGGTTGGCATGAAATTATTGCCTAGAAAGACTGATGGACAAGAATGGTGGTGTTCCACAAACTATCCTATCTTTTCTTTTTAAGTGTTATTGAATCACACATTAGTCACTGAATTTTTCCTCTTGGGGGTGACAGACATTCAAGAATTAAACCCTATTCTCTTTGTCACGGTCCTTGCCATGTACTTTGTCAATGTGTTTGGGAATGGAGCCATCCTGATGATCATCATCTTGGATCCAAGACTCCACTCACCTATGTACTTCTTCCTGGGAAATCTAGCATGTCTAGATATCTGCTTCTCCACTGTAACAGTGCCAAAGACTCTAGAGAACTTCTCCACAAGCAAAGCAATTTCCTTCTTGGGATGCATAACTCAGCTTCATTTTTTCCACTTCCTGGGTAGCACAGAAGCCCTGCTGTTGACAATCATGGCATTTGACCGCTTCGTGGCTATCTGCAAACCACTCCACTACCCTGCCATCATGAACAGTCAGGTCTGCATCCAAGTGGCTATCTCTATCTGGGCCATTCCTTTTCTTCATGCTCTGGTTCACTCCATATTGACATCTCGATTGAACTTTTGTCATTCCAACCATATCCATCATTTCTTCTGTGATGTTAAGCCATTATTGGAGCTGGCCTGTGGAGATACTGAACTCAACAGGTGGCTGCTCAATACTCTCACAGGGACAGTTGCCATTGGCCTCTTCTTTCTGACATTTCTCTCCTATTTCTACATTGTCACCTATCTCTTTCTCAAGACCCGTTCCTGCAGCATGCTGCACAAAGCACTGTCCACTTGTGCTTCTCATTTCATGGTTGTAACTATTTTCTATGCTCCTGTTCTCTTCATCTATATCAATCCTGATTCAGGGAGCTCCCTGGAAAAGGACAGGATCATTGCTGTCATGTACACTGTGGTCACTCCTGCACTCAATCCACTTATCTATACACTGAGGAACAAGGAAGTGAGGGGTGCTCTGAATAGGAAAATCAGAATACTGCTTTGATTTCAAGAAATCCAGTAACTTATTCTGAAATATCACAAACTAGCAATTATTGTGAATACTGAAGTGTGAATTTTTTGATTCTTCAATTGTCTATGATATGTATGAGGAAATGTGGCTTAATTGTATTTAAAATTCTAATCTATATGTAAGATGGAAACTAGAACAAACCAAGTACTTCCTATAAAATGCCAACTCTGAGTTTGTTTGGGAGATAAGCATTGATGAAACCAACTTAGTATCCTTTCTTATATGTTTGTATATAAAATCAAGTATGCAAATTGCTGGGAGCAGATAAAAAGACCTTGTCTTCCATACTGCCATTTTGACTTTAGACTTCATTTTTCCTAACCTGACCAATTCTTTCTCTAAGCAACAAAAAATATGTTCCCAAAACATATTTTTACCAACACTCCTTTATGCAACAATAATTATCCAAAATATAATGGCTCTAATAACATTTGAAGAAACAAAGTTGATTGATTGGGGGAAAACCTACTTACATTCAATGTCAGCTGACAATGAGGGAACACTTTGTGTAGTCTCTTATTCCCGTGGTCTGACTGGTTTTAAATCATAAGTGTACTAAACTTGGCTCATCTGCTTGCAAGATTTGTGCTTATAAGTCCTACTTTATACCCTAGTTGTGGCTGCCACAAGAAACAAGACTCCTGAATTCTTTTCTGGTGGCCAGGATCTCTCAGCAACTCTGCTTATGTGATAAGATTGATAAAAGGTTTTGTTGTCTCACTAGCCAACTGGTGTATTCTTTTCTCTTCCTCATAGCACAGAATGGACTAAGTATAAGAAAATATGACTGAATTGCCCATGTTTTGAATAGATGGGTATTAATCAGTACACTTATCTATAAGGCCACTTAGTTTCAAGTTCCATAATGTGATCAATAAAATCACTTTAAGAGGCAGAACTGGGGATGCAATCTGATATCTGGTACATGCTATGCTTATACTTTACAACTGACCAATCTCACTAGGTCTTTTTTTTTTTTTGAGATAGAGTTTATTGAAAATTTCCAGGGTGTCCTGAAACCAACTGTTGTGTAGGAAAGCCTTGAATGTGGTGGTTTCCTGGTCAGTCTCTCAAGTGACTGGGGACACAGCCCTTGCATTGTCACAATATATGATCAAAGAAATTAGGATTCTTGGGACTGGATTGATCTAATTGGATAGATAGTCAAAAGCTTTAATTTTTACATCCTCAAGCTTCAAGGACTTTTCTTTGGAGGTCTTTGGATTTTCCACTCACTAAATGAAAATCAGGGTGGGTCAAATTTACTGTGATGTGGTTTATATGTATAGATAAAGCTATATGTGATCAGAAGTGCAGAGTATGCTACAGAGGGAAGTTGAATGTAGGCTGGTAACAGCAGATCAACCTCTGGGAAAATGAGAAAGAGCCCCTGTGTGGAACCGTTAGTGGGGTGTAATGTTGATGACAGGCAAGGCACTGAATGACTCTGAATTCCCTGGTGATGCCTGTAAGACTTCCCAAGAAGAATCATCACAAGTCCATCCCTTGTGAACTTGACACAAAACAACGCATTTTAAGCCATAATATTTCACCATAGCCTCTAGAATCTCACACTCATATAGTAATGCAAATGCTTCACTTTGGTGCCTTTGAGTGAATCACAATTCAGGTTGATGCAGTCTGCATTGGTATGAATGTATGATTTTCAAGGAATGGCACTGTTTTGTAAGCTGTGAAACTTTGCAAGATAGACCATAGCTTGAAGAAGTTCATTTTTAGAGAAGTGCCTTTGAAAGTCACTTGAGCTCCCTTTCTCACCTCTGTTTGCTCTTTGTGAACCATGAAGTAAGAACCTCTTCCATCACTCTTCTCCTGATATGATATTTGGCTGAAATGACAGGACCAAGAAACAATGTCCTGCACCTTCAGAAACTGTGAGCCAAGTCAAACCATTCTTCTTTTTCCTTTTCATTCTCTTCTTCCTCTTTTTCTTCCTCTTCCTGTTTCTTTTTCTATTTATCTTCTTGTTCTTCTTCCCCTTCCCTCCTCCTCTTCTTCCTCTTACTACTCGTTCTCATTCCCGTTCTCGTTCTCATTCTTGTTCTTATTCCTGCCTAGGATACTAACTTTCAGACTGAATAATCTGTCTCCAGACTGAATAATCTCCTTAGATATTCACAGACCCTGTTCAGCACCATAGAAACTTTTATGTATGGGGCATGGCAGGAGGAATTCTGAATCCACATGCCAGTAGAGAGGAAAGACTTGAAAGGGATTTGTTTTAGTATTTTAGAATATTCAATGAACTGACAGAAGTCAATAAGTATTAATTATCCTATATTGTCTAAAGCAAATTATGTTGCTTGTATCTAGGGACATACCATGAAAATCTATTCCTTTTCACAATGATTCATGCCCCATTTTATCAAAACACAGAGAATATGGACCTTCAGTGAGTTATAGCATATCTAATGCTATAGATTGATTTATTATGGTTGTAAAAGAATTTCTATTGTGGCCATAATTTGTCCTTGATGAAAGAATCCTTCATAGTTTCTGTTAAAACAACTATTACCTTTTATGATTGGATCAGTAGGCCCTTTTTTCAGTGTCGTTTAATAAAGGGATGAAAAAAATGGATGAAAAAAATAAAGAAGACATGAGAGTTTTGGTTGATAGAGTTTTCATGATGGCTCATACATGATAAGTAAGCTTATTAAGACTTACAGAATTTTAAATACTACCTGCAAGGCAAAAATGAAACAGAGTCAGCAGGAACCTATCACAAAATGGGATGAAGTAAGCCAGAAGCTAATCAAGCATTGTTGAACAAAGAAAACCCAGGATGTCTCAAGGACATCACAACTAGCACACAGAAGTCTTGGGACTGATAACCATAGCTCTTCAAGGGAGAAAACATCAGGTTTCCAGGAACTGAAACATTAACTCCTTCAAGGCCCTGACCCCAGCTCTACACTGGATCTTGCCAAGTCTGTCCTCAGGCAGTAACCATGTTCCCTTATCCTTTCACCAGGGCCTCTGAGAAAGCCTGCAATTGCCCTGAGTGGCAGTGTTTAAATTTTGCATATAATTCAGTAGCTTATGCACAGCTTATTCTTTTCCCTTTCTGAATGTAGTTATCTAAGCGCCTGATGCACAGCTTCTATGGATCATTGATTTCCTAGGAGGCTTCCTATGCCATACATTAGGTAAAATTTACACAATTTCTTCCTGTTAATCTGATGAGATCTGTTTGATTCTTGAACTCAGTCCTTTTCCTAAGAGGCAGAAGAAATAGGATAGTTACTGGGCTTCACAGTTCTAGCAGGTGCCTGTATGTACCCAGAAGACAAAAAACATTATTCTCTCATGATCTTGAGAATGTTCCAGCTCTTTTTTGTGCTAACACTCTCTGGACATTTTTATTAGAGAGAAAAATAGACATTTACTAATTTCACAGATTATCTTGGTGGTCCTAAATAGTTAAATGTTACTCCAAGCAGACTTCAATGAATATTACATTGTGTAGGCATGCTTGAGTTGTGAAATTGATCAGCCAATATGTTAAAATTTTAATGAGAAATAATTAGGAAAATGGAACGAGAGTTCTCATTTAGATAGAATTAGGTTTGCAATGCTCCCAGAATCTTACAGTAGATGATTAACAAAAAGGAGACACATTTGAATGTATACTTACTTAGAAAAGTGCATCTTAAAAATCATATATCATCTATAGTGGCTCTTTTAGAGCCCAAGGAATGCTATGGTGTTGAGAGCCATTTAGCCTGCTTCTGTGAAAGCCTGCTTCTCAGGCAGAGTCAAGTCAGTCCAGGGCCTGGTGATGTATATAACAATAAGAGAGGATAGACTTGAAGCTCACGGTAAGTGGCTGAATGTTCTGCTAATCTTGGAGGAGGGAACAGGTGGAATGGGGCACCTCTACATGTGTAGAAATATTGAATGTGAATCAGCCATTGTCTCTGTTAAGTTGTGACTTTGTTTCCTACAATGCCATAGAATGTATAATGCCTAAGAGAATTAAACTCGAGGCTGCCACAGTATTGACTGGACATCCCTCATGATTTCTAACCTTTTTTTTCTGAGTCTTCTTTTCCATATTTCCTATAATCCTTACTCACCCCTTAGAGGACTGCTCAAATTCTTACTGGTTGGACTGGTACTATAGCCACATGTACACTACTCAAGATTTCCTTATTTAAGAAGGTAGATTGATGACTAGAAATAAAGTATGATTTTTAAAATATCTTTCTGCTTACATATCTGAATCATAGTTAATATTTTATGGCTGATTATAGATTGTATTTTTAAAATACATCTACAGGCAAATTCTCAACAGAAAGTTCTTAGAGATTTGTCACTAATGAGTAACTTTGAGAACTGAATCTCTAAGGTCAAGGAAGACGTTTTCTATAGACAAACCCTTTCTGATCACAGGAGAAGTAAATCAGATAATTGTAGACTTCTAGACTCTATCACCTCTACTGTTATGTATGGTCTCAACAATGAATGCAAAGGGCTTAATGCTTGTAGGTCTAAAAACATTGGGTATAGTAAATGTTTTCAAGTTCATTGCTTATTAGTGGACATTAGAGAAGTCAGAAAGTAAATGTAAAATGTGATATTTTATGGAATATGAGCTCTTATTCAGAATGGAACATAGAAGATATATTATAGGACATCATTCCATTTGTATGTTAGTCTGCAAGGTTGCATGTAAATAATCCCATGTAAAAGAAAATACATTGCACAATTAAAAATGTTCCTTTGAAGAAATGATATTTTATATCTATCTATCTATCTATCTATCTATCTATATCTATCTATCTATCTATCTATCTACTATATCTGTATTTCTTCTTCTCATAGATTTTTCTAG
Organism: Mastomys natalensis; assembly: GCA_021653895.1. Taxonomy (NCBI): domain Eukaryota; kingdom Metazoa; phylum Chordata; class Mammalia; order Rodentia; family Muridae; genus Mastomys; species Mastomys natalensis. Next base: position 101,956 of record JAJTUV010003115.1, on the reverse strand, counting down.
AAAGCTTGATGTAGAAATAATTTTCTTGGCTTTAGACTTGGTGGTATTAATTGGCACTATCTCTATTGTTGCTGTTATTTCTCTGAGTATTGTCTCTGTTCACTTATGCATTTCCTCTTGACAAAATTCTTCTGCTTGGATGTCTGCTGCATTTCTGTGATGGGGCCAAAGTCTGTCTGCAGCTCTTACATGCACAGTGCCTACATTTCCCTGTAGAGTACACACTGCAGGGCTTTGCATTCACAATCTGTAGTTATACTGCCATGGCCATACTCACTGTCATGTCCTAAGATTGTTATATGGCTGTGTGGTACACAGTCATCACAAATGTCAGCACATGTATGCATGGGGTATTAGCTGTCTTGGCCAGTGTGATGTGAAATCATCTTTGGAGTTATGTACACAGCTCTTACTTTTCCATCTGCTCTGTGGGACCAGTATCATTCACTAGTTCTGTGATTCCTCTTGGTTTTGAGACTCTATTGTTCCAATGATCATGTAAGTGAGCTTGGTTCACTGGCTTCCCCACTTGCTTGCATTTTTCTGATTCATCTTTATTAGTTTTACCTATGTGCATATATTCTCTACTGAGCTAAAGATGCCATCTGTAGAGGGCAGAACCAAAGTATTTTCCATTTGTCTATGCCACATAGACAGGTATTTTGTTTAACTCTATTGGTGACTTCGAGTTTCTAAACCCACATTCAGAATATCCAACTTCACTAAACTTTATTCTTAGTTTTGCATACTTTTTCTGCTCAACACTCAATCCAGACATCTACAGACTGAGAAATGAGGCCTTAGACATAGCCCAAAGGAAGATTTTTCAAAGAAAAACATCTCTTTTTTATATCTACTATTTCCTCTTTGGAGCCACATCAATAGTTTTTTGGAAAAACAACAAAGGCAATGAATCAATTACAGCTAGAACATGGTTAGTCAGATGACTCAGTGAGCAAAATATCTGCAACCAAGCCCAAAAAGTTGAGTTATATCCTTGGACCCACATGGTAGGTGAAGAGCACGAACATTTGAAAACTTGTCCCTTAACCTACACATGTTGTAGCTCATGTATACCAACATATATATATATGGACATACAGAATAAATAAATAAATTTAATAAGATATGAACAAACAAACACAGTCATTATTGTGTGAGTAGTCTCCTTAAATGAAGAAAAGAAGGAGATTAGAGTTGTATTTGTATACTCTTGTAAATATAGTAGATTAAAAATTTCACAAGCTAGATGTGGGGGAAACAAGTAATTTTCTCCAACTTTAACGAACCCAACTTTATTTCTCTTCTTGAATCATTTTTTTTTAAACCAGAGCCATGAAAGGTAGTCAATTTGAAATTACTTAATCAATTTTTCCTGAGCCAGGAGGTTAAAGAGCCTTTCACACCTCTTTGAGAAGGAGCAACTGGACTGAAGCATGATTGAGAGGCAATGAATACTACCACATGAGGCTGCTATTGAGGCCAGAGCAACTCTCAGTATAGGCTCTTTCCTTTCTTTTTCAATACTCATCACTGAAGAGTGAAGTGCAAACATTTTTATGATGTTACTCCAGCAATTCTACTCCTGGATATGAATGAAAGAATTCCAAGTCAACGTATCACATAGACACTTGCACATCAATTAATCACAATAGGTAAGTTATGAAATAAACCTAGGTGTCTGTCTACAGAGGAATGGATGAAGAAAATGTTACCCCCCCCCTCTCTCTCTCACACACCACACACACACACACACACACACACACACACCACTTTCAGTTATACAAGAACAAGGTTGTGTTCTTGGCATGAAAACCTAGCAATTAGTCATAATTAAGGCAGTGGCAATTGTATTTCCTAGATTATATCTACATTTTATAAAGACACAGAAAATCATTATGTATATATGGCATGAAATAGAAGCAAAACTATCTAGTCTCTAGAATCTGTAGACACCAAAAGGAATAATGGAAGAAGGCACAGGGAGAAAGAGTAGAAGAATTGGAACACATAGGGTAAGGAAGTTCCAGGAATATCACCTACCTAACTGAAAAGGTCTTTGTATAGCCTGTTATCATGTTCTATGAATAAATGCCGGTGGTGGTTTGTATATGCTTGGGCCAGGGAGTGGCACTATTAAGTGTGGCCTTGTTGGAGTAGATATGTCACTGTGGGTATGGGCTTAAAGACCCTCACCCTAGCTATCTGGAAGTCAGTCTTCCACTAGCAAACCTTCAGATGAAGATGTAGAACTCTCAGTTTCTCCTGCACCATGCCTGCATGGATGTAGCCATGCTCCCATCTGAATAATAATGGACTAAACCTTTGATTCTGTAAGCCAGCCCCAATTAAATGTTGTCTTTATAAGAGTTGCCATGATCATGGTGTCTGTTCGCAGCAATAAAACACTAACTAAGACACTGCCATTGAGAAAGAGCGTAAAGAAAATATCCATGGGTTAAAGAAAACTACACATTACAGCCCAGTGTCTCTGATTGAGTCATTGAATACAAAGATAACTTGAATACACAGATAATTTGTAACAACTTGGACTTAATATAGCAAATGTAAAATTGTTCTTGTAACAAATGTAAGAGTCACAACATTTGGACAACTATAAGAAAATAAACATGAAGGGTCCTATGCTAAAAGTACTACTAAAAACTTCAAGATGTTGTCCACAAAGTAATAGTCAAGCTTGGGGCTTAGTTTATGAATCTCATAGGGCAGGTGCCCATGTAGCTCTTGAAAAATGGAGAACCACAGGGGAATTGCTTGAAATTATACTCCCCTTTTGCAACTGCGAAAAGTACCAAGTTTATTTTCAATTTAGTGCCAAGGGATATGCCCCCGTGGGGTTTTTATGTCTACAGATCTGTCTCATTAAAACAACAGCAGAATTGCTGATGGCAAAGGGGATTGTGGAGATGAAATGTAGGCCAGAACTACAACATGAACTGTCACTTCCAATATTTTATGACCTGTGAAATTTGTGTACACAAACCTTAGATTCTTTGTCACTCGTCTTCTGATAAATGAGCTAGGTAAGAGAATGCATTCAGCTTAAACTTGGAAATGTCTTATAGTTTCTGTTCTTTAGGGAGTAGTCTGTTTGCAACATTAAACATCATCAGTTCTGAGGGTTCAGAGTTGGTTCCTTGTCATGAGATGGATCCTCACTGTATGTGAGTATTAGTGAAGGCTGTTTGGCTTCTGTGTTGTATTATGACATATCATTTCAATTTGTTATCATAGTTACTTAAACATTCCATGAAATCAACAAATATTTAAAGTGCTGAGCAGAATTAATATCATTGATATTTCCAATCAATCTTTTTCTTTAAAAAATTGGTAAGTGCAGTTTTTGATATATATTCTTTAAAAACTGCTTTCTTTTCTTGTCCAAAGATTCATAAATTAACTGTATCAAAGATATTGAATTTTTAACAAGAAAGTCTGTTCTGTTTATAAACAAATTCTTCATGATTGTTAAAAAAAAACTGTCCTGAGTTTTTTGAAGGCAACCTTTCACAGAAGGACCCTAGTGATTAGATAATTTCTCTGACTGTCTTTCATATAAAGCTTAGAATCGTTTAGAACCCTTACAGGGTTTTCCAGAGCAATTTTTGTTTTTGTTTTTTGTTTTTTTTTTTAAGATGGGCAAATTGTTTTCTTAAATCAGTGACAAGTCACACTAGAGTGGTTCCTCTCTTGTAGGAGTCTCCCTTGTGTCAGTCTTTGTCTAACTCCAGTGCATTTTGGGGAGTTCTCTCAGTGACTTCCAGGAACATGGGCTCTCCACATACTGATTTTCATTCTTCTCTCATGTACACAGAGTGAATATAGTACACTTTAAATGAAAGGAACCAGAAGAACTATTCACAGCTATGTCTGCTCCTACCAGTGTACCTCAGGGAGGCAATTCAGGTATTTTCCTAATATTGAGGATAAAGATAATTTTAAAAGTTATGTTCCTTTTAGTATGTTTTGAGTGTACAATTAAATAGAAACCTTTTCCAAACAACACATTCTCCAAAGTCTTTAACATTCATTAAAAACATTTCTATTTTGATTATGCAAGTAAAATGAAAATTACTCATTTATTTAGTAGATACAAGATTTCATTTGACAGGAAAAGTGCCAGGAATTAATTTTATAGACAGGAAAGAGTCTAAAATGATGGAGAGATGAACCATCCTGGAAACACTAGAGTAGGATGATTTAAGGCAGCCTGATTTGGGGGATGATAGAATAGAAGAGAGTTACTCACTATGGTCTCATTAGTAGTGCTAGAAGAGAGGCAAGAGAACCTACTCAATATTTGAAGAATAAATGTAATTAGGTAACAGAGAAGCCAAGATTTTAAAGACTAAAGGCATGTGTAGTTCCTTCTAATGAAATGAGGGAAGAGACTACTGGGTCTCTTCAGAGAATTTCTTAATGTAATACTCTGGAAAGTGCAAAAGGCTTTCTTTAGTCTTAGCCTAACCAGGAGGATAGAAATGTCATAAAGTATAATTTATAATGCAATACTTGAGTGGGCACGACTGTATGACTATTACCCAGCACTCAAGAAATTGAGGGAAGAGATGTTTGTGTCATGGTAGGTATATTTGGAGACTGTTAAAGAACATTTTGGGGAATCTATTTTTAAAGTTCTCAATGGTTCATATAAATGGAAGACAATAAGCCCATTATTTGCTACTACACTGTAAAGTGTTATGCACACATCTGTTCGGACTATTGAGCTTAATGTGGTCATGTTTCTTATCTCATCTGACTCAATCATGAATAAGAAACCAATCAATGTAAATATTTCTACACCTAATCCATTATTAACATGAGATAAAGTTGCTGTGTTATGATAAAGCTGTCTATACTTTATATTAACTCTGTGATTGAAACAAATTCATCCCTGACAATTTTTCACATTTAAACCCTTTAAGAGTATATCTACTTCTCAGAGGCTTTCTAACTTGGTGGGATATTTTAAAAGCTGCTCCCTGTTAGAGACAAATAAATAGATGAAAAGACAATTAGATCAAATATAAAAACAGCTAGATAAAATGTTAGGATTATACCTGCTGTTCATCTCAAATAAAAAGACAATAGTAAAAAATGTAATAAACTAAAAGATGTTAGAATAGGAATATACAACAGAAATTTTGACTTAATATTTAATGGTCTGATAGGTGTGTACATAAGATCTTCAACAGAACTTTGCTGGGTTATAGAAAACTACTTAGAAACTGTATTTGGGTTGGCAAAAAAAAAATATTGACTAGAAAGACTGATGGACAGGAAGGTTAGTGTTCCACAAACTATCCTATCTTTTTTTTTTTTTAAGTGTTATTGAATCACACATTAGTCACTGAATTTCTCCTCTTGGGGGTGACAGACATACAAGAAATGAACCCTATTCTGTTTGTCACGGTCCTTGCCATGTACTTTGTCAATGTGTTTGGGAATGGAGCCATTATGATGATCATCATCTTGGATTCAAGACTCCACTCACCTATGTATTTCTTCCTGGGAAATCTAGCATGTCTTGATATCTGCTTCTCCACTGTAACAGTGCCAAAGATGCTGGAGAACCTACTCTCGACAAGCAAAGCAATTTCCTTCTTGGGATGCATAACTCAGCTTCATTTCTTTCACTTTCTGGGATGTACAGAGGCCCTGCTGTTGACAGTCATGGCATTTGATCGCTTTGTGGCTATCTGCAGACCACTCCACTACCCTTCCATCATGAATCGTCAGGTCTGCATCCAGGTGGCTGCTACCATATGGGCAATTCCTTTTTTTCATGCTCTGGTTCACTCCATAATGACATCTCGATTGAACTTTTGTCATTCCAACCATATCCATCATTTCTTCTGTGATGTTAAGCCATTATTGGAGCTGGCCTGTGGAGATACTGAACTCAACAGGTGGCTGCTCAATACTCTTGCAGGGAGCATTGGCATTGGCCTCTTCTTTCTGACATTTCTCTCCTATTTCTACATTGTCACCTATCTCTTTCTCAAGACTCGTTCCTGCAGTATGCTCCACAAAGCATTGTCCACTTGTGCCTCTCATTTCATGGTTGTCATTATTTTCTATGCTCCTGTTCTCTTCATCTATATCAATCCTGATTCAGGGAGCTCCTTGGAAAAGGACAGGATCATTGCTGTCATGTATACTGTGGTCACTCCTGCACTCAATCCGCTTATCTATACTCTAAGGAACAAAGAAGTGAGGGGTGCTCTGAATAGGAAAATCAGGATACAGCTTTGACTTGAAGAAATCCAATAAGTTATTCTTGAATATTAAAACACAGGCAATTAATGTGAATATTGAAGTGTGAAATTAGTTGATTCTGCAGTTGTGTATGACATGTATAACAAAAGATGACCAGGTAAGAGAATAAATATATTTGAAAATGTGGCTTAATTTTATGTAATTGAAATCTATATGTAAAATTGAAACAAAAAATACTCCTATAACGTGCCAACTCTAAATTTTTGGGGAGATAAGCATTGATGAAATGGACTAGATGTCCCTTCATATATGTTTGCATGTTAAATGAAGTATGAAAATTGCTGAGAGCAGATAAAAGGAACTTGTGTTCCATATTGCCGTTTTGATTTTAGACTTTATTTTACCTAACCTCACCAATTCCCTCTCTAAACAACAATAGATCCCAAAAACATGCCTGTTACCAATACCCCTATAGGCAACAATAATTACTCAAAATATCATACCCCTAACAATATTTGAAGAAATGAATTTGATTTTGGGGAAGAAAAACCCACTTATCTTCAATGTCAGCTGACAATGATGAAACACTTCACATAATCCCTAATCCCTGAGTTCTGATTTGATTATTACTGTAATAAACATGGCTCATCTGCTTGCATGTTCTATTCTCATAAATCCTTCTTCATCCTCTATTTGGGGCTGCCGAAGAAACAAAGTCCCTGCGTCATTGACTGGTGTCCCTGATCGTTGAATGATGCTGCTTATGTGGTGGGAAGAATAAGACATTTTGTCCTTTCATAAGCTCATTGGTATATTTTTTCCCCTTCCTCTTGGCACACAACAAATAAGGTGTAACAAAATATGCCTGATTTATCATGTTTTTTTTTTTTTTAATTTTTATTTTCAGCAAATCAAAAAAATTTAAAAAGCATTCAAAGAGAATAAAATGAAAAGAAACACAAACAAGCAAAATACCAAGGGTCAGATATACTTATACAAGAATTCTATAGAGCCTTCAAACAAGCAATACTTTTTGAGTTATGTTTAAAAAAATTCAGAACCACAATAAGCTCCTTCACAAAGCAAATAATATTGAAATAGTGACATCAAGTGTAAACCCAACAAAAATATATAAATTATAGTCCAGTATCCCTCATGAATATACATACAAAAATTCTCAATGAAGTAGTTGCAAACTGAATACAAGAGATATAAAAAAATAATATTCCATGAGTAACTGAACAACTGTTTTTTTTTTTTTGTTTTTTTTTTTGTTTTTTTTTTTAGAAGACCGTACTCCATATACAGGCTGCATGTTTTACCATTTACAATAGTCACAAATAGTATAAAATATCTTGGTGTGAATCTAACCAAGCAAGTGAAAGACCTGTATGACAAGAACTTCAACACCCTGAAGAAAGATATCATGTTTTGAATAGATGGATATTAATGAGTGTACTTGCTGGGTTTGTGTGTCAATCTGACACAAGTTGGAGTTATCACAGAAAAAGGAGCCTCCCTTGAGAAAATATCTCTGAGATCCAGTTGTAAGGCGTTTTCTCAATTAGTGATCAAAGTAGAAGTGCCAAGCCCATTGTGGATGGTGCTATCACTGGGCTAGTAGTCCTGGGTTCTATAAGAAACAAGGTGAGCAATCCAGAGGAAGTAAGCCAGTAAGCAGTGCTCCTCCCTGGCTTCTGTATCCACTCCTGTCTCCAAGTTCCTACCCTGTGTGAATTCCTGTTCTGACTTCTTTTGTTGATGAACAGCAATTTGGAAGCATAAGCTGAATAAACCTTTTCCTCCCCAACTTTCTTCTTGGTAATGATGTTTTGTGCAGGAATAAATATTGTCTGGTCTTGACTAAGACAATAGGTATGTTTATCTATATTGTGACTTCATTTCAAATTCCATAATATAATCAATAAAATCACTTTGAGAGGCAGTTCTGGGAATGAACCCAATATATCTCACCTAAACTTTGCCTGAACCTAGCCTTTTCTTTTTTTTGAGACAGGGTTTATTGAAAATTTCCAGGCTGGTCTGGAAATGGATGTTGATTGGGAAGGCTTTGAATATGCTGGTTTCCTAGTCAACCTCTCAAATGGCTAGGGACACAGCCCTTGTCATTGGATCCATCTATAATGAAGGAAATTAGCATTTTCATGATTGGATAGATCCAATTAGATAGATATATAAGACCCCATATATTTTTATTCGCCAAGCTTCAAAGATTTCTCTTTGAAGTTATTTGGAGTCTGTACTCACGAAATGATAGCTCTGAAAGTCAGGTTGGTCCAAGATTACTGTGATGTGGCTTAGAGTCACAGATAAAGCTATATGTGGTTGGAAGTGCATACTATGCCAGAGATGGAAGCTGAAGTTCAATTGGCAATATCAGATCAACATCTGGGAGGAGGGGAAAGAGCTCCTGTATGGTACTGTTAGTGGGGTGTGGGGGTGATGATAGACACAGGCACTGAGTGACTTTGAACTCCCTAGTGATGTCTGTAGGACTTCTTAAGATAAACAATCACAAGTCCATCCCTTGTCAACTTGACACAAAACAATGCATTTTTAAGCCATAATATTCCACCATAGCCCCTAAAATCTCACACTCATGTATTAATGCAAAAGCCCCACTTTGTTGCCTTTGAGGGAATCACAATTCAGGTTGAAGCGGTCTGCACTGCATGGATATATGATTTTCAAGGAACGGCACTGTTTTCGAGGCTGTGGAGTCTTTTAGAGATAGAACTCAGTTTGAAGAAGTATGTCTCTCAAGGTGTGTCTTTGATAGTCACCTGAACTCCCTTTCTCACCTCCTGCTCTTTGTGGACCACAAGGAAGAAACTCTTTCATCACTCTCCACCTGTTATGCTATTTGGCTGAAACAACAGGACCAAGAAACCATGTCCTAAACCTCCAGAGCCTGTGACTCAAATCAAATTCATCTTCATTTCTCCTCCTCCTTTTTCTCTGCCTCTCTTCTTCCTCTTCCCGTCTGATTCTCTTCCTATTTCCCTCCTTTTCTTTTTCTTTCTTCTTCTTCCTCCTCCTCCTTCTCTTCCCCTCCGTCTTCCTCTTCTTCTTCTTTCTCCTCTCCCTTTCTTCTTCTTCTTCTTCTTCTTCTTCTTCTTCTTCTTCTTCTTCTTCTTCTTCTTCTTCTTCTTCTTCTCCTCTTCCTCTTCCTCTTCCTCTTCCTCTTCCTCTTCCTCTTCCTCTTCCTCTTCTTCTTCTTCTTCTTCTTCTTCTTTCTTCTTCTTCTTCTTTTCCTCCTCCTCCTCCTCCTCCTTCTTCTTTCTTCTCCATTCCTCCTCCTCCTCCTCCTCTTCCTTCTCCTCCTCCTCCTCCTGCTCCTTCTTTCTGCCTAGGATACTATCTAACTTTCATTGTCTCAGACTGGATCATCCCCTAAATCACTACAGACTCTGCTTAACATCATAGAAACCTATGTATCAGGGACTTGATAGAAGGAATCCTAAATCCACATGCCAGGGAGAGGAAAAGAACTAGAAAAAGATTTTTTTAATATATCAGAATAGTCAATGAGCTGACAGATAGAAGTAAATAAATATTAATTGGGCTACATTATCTAAAGTGGATTATGTGGCTAGTAGCTAGGGATATACCATGAAAGTCTATGCCCCTTCAGAATGATTCACTCCTCATCTAAAGACATTGTATGATACTTCAATGAGTTATAGCACATCTAATTTAGACTGAATAATTACAGTTATAAAAGCTTCTCTATTGTGGACATAACTTGTCCTTGCATAAAAGAATTGCTTCACAGATTCTGTTAAAACAACTCTTAACATTTATGACCAGGACCAGTAGGTTCTTCTTCAGTGGTGGTTTCCTAAAGGGTAGTACCAGGATGAAGAAAATATAAAAGACAAGAAAGTTTGTTTGAGAGATTTTTCATGATCTGATGGCTTATGATAAGTAATTTTATTAAAAAATTTAACATGTTATTTTCTACCTGCCAGGTAAAAATGGGACAGAATCGCAGAAACCGATCGCAAGGATGGGATGAGGTCAGCCAGAAGCTAATCAAGCATTGTTGAACAAAGAAAACCCAGGATGTCTCAAGGACATCAAAAAACAAGCACACAGCAGTCTTGGGACTGATAACCACAGATCTTCAAGGGAGAAAACATCAGGTTTCCAGGAACTGAAACATTAACTCCTTCAAGGCCCTGACCCCAGCTCTACACTGGACCTTGCCAAGTCTGTCCTCAGGCAGTAACCATGTTCCCTTATCCTTTCACCAGTGCCTCTGAGAAAGCCTGCCATTGCCCTGAGTGGCAGTGTTTAAATTTTGTATATAATTCAGTAGCTTATGCACAGCTCATTCTTCTCCCTTTCTGAATGTAGTATCTAAGGCCTGATGCACAGCTTCTATGTATCATTGATTTCCTAGGAGGCTTCCTATGCCATACATCAGATAAAATTTACACAATTTCTTCCTGTTAATCTGATGAGATCAGTTTGATTCTTGAACTCAGTCCTTTTCCTAAGAGGCAGAAGAAATAGGATAGTTACTGGAGCTTCACAGTTCTAGCAGGTGCCTGTATGTACCAGAAGACACAAAAACATTATTCTCTCATGATCTTGAGAATGTTCCAGCTCTTTTTTGTGCTAACAATCTCTGGACATCTTTATTAGAGAAAATAAAGATGTTTACTAATTTCACAGATTATCTTGGTGGTCCCAAATAGCTAAATGTTACTCCAAGCAGACTTCAGTGAATATTACATTGTGCAGGCATTCTTGACTTGTGAAATTGATCAGCCAATATGTTAAAATTTTAATGAGAAACAATTAGGAAAATGGAACGAGAGTTCTCATTTAGATAGAATTAGGTTTGCAATGCTGCCAGAATCTTACAGTTGATGATTAACAAAAGGGAGACACGTTTGAATGTATACTTACTTAGAAAAGTGCATCTTAAAAAAATCATACATCAGTTAGAGTGATTCTTTTTAGAACCCAAGGAGTACTATGGTGTTGAGAGCCATTTGCCTTATTCTGTGAAAGGCTACTTCTCAGGTAGAGTCAAGTCAGTCCAGGGCCTGATGATGTATGCAATAAAAAGAGGGGATAGACTTCAAGCTCACGGTGAGTACGTGATGTTTTCTGTTAATTTCACAGGAAGGAACAGGGAGGAATAGGGAGGCCTCTGGATGGGTACAAGTATTGAATGTGAATCAGCCATTGTCTCTGCTAGCTCGTGACCTTGTTTCCTACATGCTGTAGAGAGTATATAATGCCTAAGAAATTAAACTCGAGGCTGCCACAGTAATGACTGGACATTCCTTCTGAGTCTTCTTTCCATTTCTTCTATAATCCTCACTCACCCCTCAGAGGATTGCTGGAATTCTTACTGGCTGGAGTGGTACACTATGGCTACATGTACATGATTCAAAATGTCATGGAAATACCAGCAGGCCAGTTTGGTAGAGTAGGATAGCAAACATGAATCACCTAGCAGAGACAGCCAGGCCTCAGCCTTGGCTTGAGTCAGGAGTTGGGACCAGGAGGAATTGCCGGAGAAGTTCTTGGCCGTGCCTCTCTCAGTGAAGCAAAATCAGTGAAGACCCAAGACCCATAAGCATTGCACAGACTACTCTATAAGCAAGACAAGCTCAGTTCTGTCACTGTCTGTAGAGCCCTACTTATACCCCCAAACATCATGTGTCCTCCACGTGTTTTGCCTCGGGGGAAGTGTGTTTGTCTCAGCTGACATCACTCTGCCCAATTTGCCCAGTCCGTGCAAGTGGAAAGAAATTGCAGCACATCATCAGAAATATTTTGGTGTGTTTCTTTCTATGGAGTCCAAACAATTGCAACTCAACTACACATTGTAAAGTGAACCAATACATAGGTCTTGTCAGCAAAGAACCCTAATCATGTGCTCTTTCATGTGCTGCTTTTAGCAGAACATCCTTTCTCTATGTGTGCTTCAGCTAAACATTCCTTCATGTGTTTGCCTCAGCAAAACCCCATCTAACCGACTTTCCAAAGAAACTTTAAGTTCTATTTCACTCTCTCAGAGGATTAGAAATATCATTAATACCATCAAACTTATCACCACCTTCATTTGTAAATTAAAACATTTCAAAGCAATTAAAATTTTAAAACAATTATTATTATCTATTGAAATAGGGTTTCACCCTCTCTGTGCTTTTGTTTCAAACATTTGAGATGAAGGGCCTGGGTTCTTTATTTCCTCCCTTCTTTTGGAGATTAGTATCTGTGGATATACTTATACCCCCTTTCTTTTTATATAACTTGAATTAACATTCTTTCCTATGTATTTATCTTCAATTAAATTCCCATCTATGTTTCTGTATTAACCTATTTTCAGGCTAATTTATGACTGAACGACATGCTGAACTACCTCAGAATTTCCAAGTTCTAAGAATACAGCTGCTTGCAAAGCCTTGATGTCTTAAATTTCTATAATGCTTTCCATAATTTTCCTTTATTCCTCCCTTCTATCTTTTCCTGCTTTCTGTGGTCTGCCTTATCTCAACAGGGTAAGCTTATCTTCTTCTAATATTAGCTGCCAGCATCTCTGAATTAAGCTTTTGCAGCAGCCCAGAACCAAAGAGAGCATCTGGCCGAACCACTAGCATGCTGTCCAAAGTCCTGGATTGGGCCAGATGTGTTGCAGCTTTAAGCTACGAACTCCAGAATCACATGTGCCAAACTAACATGAGCTATACTAGTCTTGAGGAGGACCCACGTGGCTTGGCTTGGCTTTGCTGAGAAACCAGTTCTCCCTACCTCTTAATCTTAAAGGGAAGGTATGTGTATTCTATTCTGGAATCTCTAATTAATTTTTAAAAATGAGTTCTTGCTCCAGATTAGAATGTCTTTTGTTGAATTAATTATAAATTAATTAATTATAAATAAATATATTATTTATATATTTATTATATTATATTATATATATATATTTATAAATAAATATATTTATTATTGTTAATTATAAATAAATCCTGGCAGCCTCTTCCTGCTACCTGCTCCAATGTTCTGGGTTTGTAAATGAATACACACGCACACACATGCACATACACACACACTATCAGTTATAGGAAGAATAAAGTTATGGTCTTTGCAGCATTAGCATTAAACATATCAAATCAATTCAATTGACGTCGTGGTAACTGTGTTTCCTAGATTATATCTATGGTTTAGAAAGATACAGAAAAACATTATGACATGAAATAGAAGCAAAACTAGCTAGACTTTAGAATCTATAGATACCTAGAGGAATATGGAAGAAGGCACAGAGGAGAAAGGTTGAAGCATTGGAACATATAGGATAAGGAATTTCAAGGGATATCACCTACTTAACTGAAAAGGTTTTTGTATAGCCTGTTTACCATGTTCAGTGAATAAATGCCATTAGGAAAGAATGTAAAGAAAATATCCATGGGTTAAAGAGAACAACAAATTACAGCCAGTGTGTCTGATTGAGACATTAAATACAAAGATAACTTGAATACATAGATAATTTGTAACAACTTGGACTTAATATATCAAAAGTAAAATTGTTCATGTAACATATTTAAGAGTCACAACATTTGGACAACTATGAGAAAATAAACATGAAGAGTCCTATGCTAAAAGTACTACTAAAAACTTCAAGATGGTGTCCTCAAGCCAGTGGCCAACTAGGGGCTTAGCTTATGAATCTTATAGTCAGGTGCTCATGTAGCTTGTGAAAATGGAGAACCACAGAGGAATTGCCCAAAATTATACCCTCCATTTGCAAGTGGGGGAAAGTTCCTTGTTTATTTTCATATCCATTCAACTCAGTACCAGGGGATGTGCCCCCTGGGGTTTACATGTCTACAGATCTTTCTCATTAAAACACCAGGAGAATGGTTGATGGCAAAGGGGATTCTGGAGTGAATGTAGGCCAGAGCCACAACATGAACTGCCACTTCCAATATTTTACAACCTGTGCAGTTTGTGTACATAAACTGAAAATCTTTGTCGCTTGTGCTGTGGATAATCAGCCAGGTAATAGAACTCATTCATACTAAACTTGGAATTTTGTGTGTTTTCTGTTCTTTAGGGTTGGTCTGTCATTTTTCAACACTAAGTATCAATACTCTGGGTTCATAGTTGGTTCTCTGACTTGATAGGGACTCTTCATAGTGTGCAAAAATTGTGAAGGTTATTTGGTTTCTGTGTTTTATTTCTCAATTCATGACCATGTTTAATGAAACACCCTACAAAGGCAACCAGATTCCTCAAATATTGAAACCCCTGAACAGAATCAGTAGTAGTAATATTTCCAATAGCTCCATTTATTTAAAAATTAAGTAAATGGACTTTTTGATATATAATTTTAGAATTTCTTTGATTTCTGGCCCAAAGATTTATAAATAACCTGGCTCAGAGAAGTTTAATTTTTCCCAAGAATGTCTGATGTGTTTATAAGCAGACAAAAATATGCATGATTATTAAAGAAACTGCCCTGAGTTTTTTGAAGTCAATCCTTTACAAAAGAATCCCAGTTCTCAGAGTTTCTTCTAGCTATAAAGGTTAGAATCCTTCTGGACCCTTACATGGATTTTTTTCCCCAGTTCATTAACTTTTTTTTAAAGATGGACAAACGGATTTCTTCACCGAGCAATGTCTCACACCTTGAGTGACTCCTCTTTCGTAGGACTCTCCCTGGTGTCAGACTTTGTTTAACTCCAGTGTAGTTTGGGGAGTTCTCTCAGTGACTTCTAGCAACACAGACTCTCCACACACTGATTCTCATTCTTCTTTTATGTGCACAGAGTGAATCCAGAGCATCTTTAAATGAAAGGAACCAGAAGAACTACTTTTCATAGCTATGACTGCACCTACCAGTGTATCTCAGGGAGGCAATTCAGGTACATTCCTAATATTGAGGATAAGGCAATTTTAAATTTACCTTTCTTTTAGTAAGTTCTGAGTGTATAATTCAATAGGAAACCTTTTCCAATCAACATATTTCTCAAAAGCTTTAACATTCATTAAAAACAATTCACTTTTGATTATATAAGCAAAATATAAACTATTCATTTTTAAAGGAGAAAACAAGACTTCATTTAATAGGGAAGAATGCTATGAATTAATTTTTTTTTATTGGAACTTTTATTTACATTTCAGATGTTTTTCCCCTTACCCCCTTTCTCCCTCCCTCCCAGGAACTCCCTATCCCTTCCCCCCTCCTCCTGCCTCTATGATGGTGTACCCCCACCTACCCTCCCCCGTACCTCATCTCCCTACCCTCGAATACCACCCCCCACGACGTCCAGCCTTCATGGGACCAAGAATCTCTTCTCCCACTTATATATAGCTCCCTTGCATATATAGCTGGAGCCATGGGTCCCTCCCTAAGCGCTCCCAGGCTGGTGGTTTAGACCCTGGGGGCTCTGGTTGGTTGGTATTGTTGCTCTCCTCATGGGGTCCCATACCCTTTCTACTCCTTCAGTCTTCACTCTATCTTCTCTGTTGGGAACCCCATGATCAGTTTAATGGTTAGCTGTGAGCATCCGCCTCTGAATATATCAGACTCTTGCAGACCTCTAAGGCCACAGTTATGTTAGGCTCCTGTCAGCATGCACCTCCTGACACCCACGTCAGTGACTGCACATGGGATGGATACCCAGGTGGAATGGTCTGCAGATGGCCCCTCCTTCAGTTTCTGTCCTGCACTTTGAATCGATATTTGCTCCTTGAGTATTTTGTTGCTTCTTCTAGGAGGGACTGTAGCACCGCCCCCCCCCACTTGGTCTTCATTCTTCATGAGCTTTATGTGGTCTGTGAGTTGAATCTTGGGTGTTTCAAGCTTCTGGGTTAAAGTCCAATAATCAGTGAGCGAATACCATGTATGCTCTTTTGTGATTGGGTTACTTCACTCAGGATGATATTTTCTAGTTCCATCCATTTATATAAGAATTTATCAAATTCATTGTTTTTAATATTTGAGTAATATTCCATTGTGTAAATGTACCACATTTTTTGTATCCATTCCTCTGTTGAAGGTCATCTGGGTTCTTTCCAGTTTCTGGCTATTATAAATAAAGCTGCTATGAACATAGTGGAGCATATGTCCTTGTTATGTGTTAGAGCATCTTCTGGATATATGCCCAGGAGTGGTATAGCTGGGTCCTCAGGTAGTGATATGTCCAATTTTCTGAGGAACCGCCAGACTGTTTTCCATATTGGTTGCACCATCTTGCAATCCCACCAAAAATGGAGGAGTGTTCCTCTTTCTCCGCATCCTCGCCAGCATTCTATCACCTGAGTTTTTAATCTTAGCCATTCTGACTGGTGTGAGGTGGAATCTCAGGGTTGTTTTGATTTGCATTTCCCTGATGACTAGGGATGCTGAACATTTCTTTAGGTGCTTCTCCGCCATTCGTATTTCCTCAGTTGAGAATTCTTTGTTTAGCTCCACACCCCATTTTTTAATAGGGTTATTTGATTGTCTAGAGCCTGATTTCTTGAGTTCTTTGTATATATTGGATATTAGTCCTCTATCAGATGTGGGATTGGTAAAGATCTTTTCCCAATCTGTTGGTTGCCGTTTTGTCCTATTGACAGTGTCCTTTGCCTTACAGAAACTTTGCAATTTATGAAGTCCCATTTGTCAATTCTTGATCTTAGAGCATAGGCCATTGGTGTTCTGTTCAGGAACTTTTCCCCTGTGCCTAGGTGTTTGAGGTCTTCCCACTTTCTCTTCTATTAGTTTCAGTGTGTCTGGTTTTATGTGAAGGTCCTTTATCCACTTGGACTTGAGCTTTGTACATGGAGATAAGAATGGATCGATTTGCATTCTTCTGCATGTTGTCCTCCAGTTGAACCAGCACCATTTGTTGAAAATGCTGTCCTTGTTCCACTGGATGGTTTTAGCTCCTTTGTCAAAGATCAAATTTCCATAGATGTGTGGCTTCATTTCTGGGTCTTCAACTCTATTCCACTGATCTTCCTGCCTGTCTCTGTACCAATACCAGGCCGTTTTTATCACTATTGCTCTGTAGTACAGCTTGAGGTCAGGGATGGTGATTCCTCCAGAAGTTCTTTTATTGTTGAGAATGGTTTCACTATCCTGGGTTTTTTGTTATTCCAAATAAATTTGAGAATTTCTCTTTCTAGCTCTGTAAAGAATTGAGTTGATATTTTAATGGGGATTGCATTGAATCTGTAGATTGCTAAGAGGAAAACTCATAGCTCTATGTGCCCACAAAAAGAAATTGGAGAGAGCACACATTAATAACTTGACAGCACACCTGAAAGCTCTAGAACAAAAAGAAGCAAATAAACCCAAGAGGAGTAGGCGTCAGGAAATAATCAAACTCAGGGCTGAAATCAACCAAGTAGAACAGAAAGAACTATACAAAATATCAACAAAACCAGGAGTTGGTTCTTTGAGAAAATCAACAAGATAGATAAACCCTTACCAGATTAACCAGAGGGCACAGAGACAGTATCCAAATTAATAAAATCAGATCTGAAAAGGGAGACATAACAACAGAAACTGAGGAAATTAAAAAAAATCATCAAATCCTACTACAAAGGTCTATACTCAACAAAACTGGAAAATCTGGATGAAATGGACAATTTCTAGACAGAAACCAGGTACCAAAGTTAAATGAGGAGCAAATAGGCTGGTCTGCCCCTTTGGAAACACAGGATCCTGAGATATCCTAGAGGGACCCACGGCACACAGAGCAGAGGGTAAGTCACCTTGCCCACTAGCCCAAACCCCAGAGTTACAACCGGGAGCCAGGTGGGGTTTAAGGAACTAGCAGGCACCCAAGCCCGCCCCTCCGGACTATAACTTCCCGTGTGCCCGGACCCTGGCCCTTTGGCCTGGGGCGGGCCCGTTGCTGGTCTGCTCCTGTGGAAACACAGGATCCTGAGATATCCTAGAGGGACCCACGGCACACAGAGCAGAGGGTAAGTCACCTTGCACACTACCCAAACCCCAGAGTTACAACCGGGAGCCAGGTGGGGTTTAAGGAACTAGCAGGCACCCAAAGCCAGCCCCTCCGGACTATAACTTCCCGTGCTCCCGGACCCTGGTCCTTTGGCCTGGGGCGGGCCCGTTGCTGGTCTGCTCCTGTGGAAACACCGGATCCTGAGACATCCTAGAGGGACCCACTGCACACAGAGCAGAGGGTAAGTCACCTTGCCACTAGCCCAAACCCCAGAGTTACAACCGGGAGCCAGGTGGGGTTTAAGGAACTAGCAGGCACCCAAAGCCCGCCCCTCCGGAGTATAACTTCCCGTGCTCCCAGACCTGGTCCTTTGGCCTGAGGCAGGCCTGTTGCTGGTCTGCTCCTGTGGAAACACAGGATCCTGAGACATCCTAGAGGGACCCACTGCACACAGAGCACAGGTCCCTTAGCTGGTCTGCTCTGCTGGAAACACCTGATCCTGAGACAACCTAGAGGACATACTGCATCCAGTGCAGAGGACACTTAGCTGGTCTGCGCCTGTGGAAACATCGAATCCTGAGACATCCTAGAAGACCTATTGCATCCAGAGCAGAAGGAGCTTAGGATCACAGGAACACAGAGAACATCTGGAATCCGAGGAGATCTGACACAAGCAAGATAACTGGAAAGACAGACTCCAGTCAGACACAGTGAGCAGAGGTAACACTAGAGTCAACCAGATGGCGAAAGGCAAGCGAAAGAACACAAGCAACAGAAACCAAAGTTACCTGACATCATCAGAACCCAGTTCTCCCACCATAGCAAGCCCTGGATACTCCATCACACAGGAAAAACAGGACTCAGAATTAAAATCACTTCTCATGATGATGATGGAGGATTTTAAGAAGGACATAAGTAACTCCCTTAAAGTAATACAGGAGAACACAGGTAAACAGGTAGAAGCCCTCAAAGAGGAAACACAAAAATCCTTGAAAGAATTGAAAGAGAACACAGGTAAACAGGTAGAAGCCCTTAAAGAGGAAACACAAAATCCTTTAAAGAATTTCAAGAAAACACAACAAAACAGGTGAAGGAATTGAACAAAACCATCCAGGATCTAAAACTGGAAATAGAAACAATAAAGAAATCTCAATGGGAGACTACTCTGGAGATAGAAAACATAGGAAAGAGATCAGGAGTCATAGATGCAAGCATCACCAACAGAATACAAGAGATAGAAGAGAGAATCTCATGCACGGAAGATACCATGGAAAACCTCGATACAACAGTCAAAGAAAATGCAAAATGCAAAAAGCTCCTAACACAGAACATTCAGGAAATCCAAGATGCAATGAGAAGACCAAACCTAAGGATAATAGGTATAGATGAGAGTGAAGATTCCCAATCAAAGGGCCAGTAAATATCTTCAACAAAATTATAGAGGAAAATTTCCCCAACCTAAAGAACGAGACACCCATAAACATACAAGAAGCCTACAGAACACCAAACAGACTAGACCAGAAAAGAAATACCTCCCGTCACATAATAATCAAAACACCAAATGCACAAAACAAAGAAAAAATACTAAAAGCAGTAAGGGAAAAAGTCAAGTAACATATAAAGGCAGACCTATAAGAATTACACAGACTTTTCACCAGAAACTATAAAAGCCAGAAGATCCTGGTCTGATATCATACAGACCCTAAGGGAACACATCTGCCAGCCCAGACTGCTATACCCAGCAAAACTCTCAATCACCATAGATGGAGAAACCAAGATATTCCATGACAAAACCAAATTTGCACAATATCTTCCCACAAACCCAGCACTTCAAAGGATAATTGATGGAAAACGCCAACACAAGGAAGGAAACTACAACCTAGAAGAAACATGGAAGTAATCGTCCAACAACCCCCCAAAAAAAAGGTAGCTACACAAACATAATTCCACCTCTAATAACAAAATAATAGGAAGCAACAATCATTTTTCCTTAATATCCCTTAATATCAATGGACTCAATTCTCCAATAAAAAGACGTAGACTATCAGACTGGATACATAAACAGGACCCAGAATTTTGTTGCATACAAGAAACGCACCTCAGTGACAAAGACAGACATTACCTCAGAGTAAAAGGCTGGAAAACAATTTTCCAAGCAAATGGTCCCAAGAAACAAGCTGGAGTAGCCATTCTAATATCAAATAAAATCGACTTTCAACCAAAAGTAATAAAAAAAGATAAGGAAGGACACTTCATACTCATCAAAGGAAAAATCTACCAAGATGAACTCTCAATTCTGAATATTTACGCTCCAAATGCAAGGGCACCTACATACATAAAAGAAACTTTACTAAAGCTCAAAGCACACATTGCACCTCACACAATAATAGTGGGGGATTTTAACACCCCGCTCTCTCCAATGGACAGATCGTGGAAACAGAAACGAAACAAAGACACACTGAAATTAACAGAAGTTATGGACCAAATGGATTTAACAGATATCTATAGAACATTTCATCCTAAAGTTAAAGAATACACCTTTTTCTCAGCACCTCATGGTACCTTCTCCAAAATAGACCATATAATTGGTCACAAAACAGTCCTCAACAGATACAAAAAGATTGAAATAATCCCCTGCATCCTATCAGATCACCACGGACTAAGGCTGGTCTTTAATAATGACAGAACCAAGGGAAAACCACATCCATGTGGAAACTGAACAATGCTCTACTCAATGATGACTTTGTCAAGGAAGAAATAAAGAAAGAAATTAAAGACTTTCTAGAATTTAATGAAAATGAGGAAACATCATACCAGAACTTGTGGGACTCCATGAAAGCAGTGCTAAGAGGAAAACTCATAGCTCTAAATGCCTACAAAAAGAAATTGGAGAGAGCACACATTACCAACTTGACAGCACACCTGAAAGCTCTAGAACAAAAAGAAGCAAATACACCCAAGAGGAGTAGGCGTCAGGAAATAATCAAACTCAGGGCTGAAATCAACCAAGTAGAACCAGAAAGAACTACACAAAATATGAACAAAACCAGGAGTTGGTTCTTTGAGAAAATCAACAAGATAGATAAACCCTTAGCCAGATTAACCAGAGGGCACAGAGACAGTACCCAAAGTAATAAAATCAGATCTGAAAAGGGAGACATAACAACAGAAACTGAGGAAATTCAAAAAATCATCAGATCCTACTACAAAGGCCTATACTCAACAAAACTGGAAAATCTGGATGAAATGGACAATTTTCTAGACAGATACCAGGTACCAAGTTAAATCAGGAGCAAATAAACCATCTAAACAGTCCCATAACCCCTAAAGAAATAGCAGCAGTCGTTAAAAGTCTCCCCACCAAAAAAAGCCCAGGACCAGATGGTTTTAGTGGAGAATTCTGTCAGACCTTCAAGGAAGACCTAATACCAATTCTCTTCAAACTATTCCACAAAATAGAAACAGAAGGAACACTACCCAATTCGTTCTATGAAGCTACAATCACACTCATACCTAAACCTCACAAAGACCCAACAAAGAAAGAGAACTTCAGACCAATCTCTCTTATGAATATCGATGCAAAAATACTCAATAAAATTCTAGCAAACCGAATCCAAGAACACATCAAAACAATCATTCATCATGATCAAGTGGGCTTTAATCCCAGGAATGCAGGGATGGTTCAATATTCAGAAATCCATCAATGTAATCCACCATATAAACAAACTCAAAGAAAAAAACCACATGATCATCTCATTAGATTGCTGAGAAAGCATTTGACAAAATCCAACATCCCTTCATGGTAAAAGTCTTGGAAAGATCAGGAATTCAAGGCCCATACCTAAACATACTAAAAGCAATATACAGCAAACCAAGAGCCAACATCAACTAAATGGAGAGAAACTTGAAGCATTCCCACTAAAATCAGGGACTAGACAAGGCTGCCCACTCTCTCCCTACCTATTCAATATAGTACTGGAAGTCCTAGCCAGAGCAATTAGACAACAAAAGGAAGTCAAAGGAATACAAATAGGAAAGGAAGAAGTCAAAATATCATTATTTGTAGATGATATGATAGTATACTTAAGTGACCCCAAAAAACTCCACCAGAGAACTCCTAAAACTGATAAACAACTTCAGCAAGGTGGCAGGTTATAAAATCAACTCTAGCAAATCAGTAGCCTTCCTCTACATGAAAGATAAACAGGCTGAAAAAGAAATTAGGGAAATGACACCCTTCACAATAGTCACAAATAATATAAAATACCTCGGGGTGCATGTAACCAAGCAAGTGAAAGATCTGTATGACAAGAACTTCAAGTCTCTGAAGAAAGAAATTGAAGAAGAATCTCAGGAAATGGAAAGACCTCCCATGCTCATGGATTGGCAGGATTAATATAGTAAAAATGGCCATCTTGCCAAAAGCAATCTACAGATTCAATGCAATCCCCATTAAAATCACAACTCAATTCTTTACAGAACTTGAAAGAGAAATTCTGAAATTTATTTGGAACAACAAAAAACCCAGGATAGCGAAAACCATCCTCAACAATAAAAGAACTTCTGGAGGAATCGCCATCCCTGACCTCAAGCTGTACTACAGAGCAATAGTGATAAAAACGGCCTGGTATTGGTACAGAGACAGGCAGGAAGATCATGGAATAGAGTTGAAGACCCAGAAATGAACCCAGACAACTATGATCATTTAATCTTTGACAAAGGAGCTAAAACCATCCAGTGGAACAAGGACATATTTTCAACAAATGGTGCTGGTTCAATTGGAGGACAACATGCAGAAGAATGCAAATCGATCCTTTCCTATCTCCTTGTACAAAGCTCAAGTCCAAGTGGATAAAGGACCTTCACATAAAACCAGACACACTGAAACTAATAGAAGAGAAAGTGGGGAAGACCCTCAAATACCTAGGCACAGGGGAAAAGTTCCTGAATAGAACACCAATGGCCTATGCTCTAAGATCAAGAATTGACAAATGGAACTTCATAAAATTGCAAAGTTCTGTAAGGCAAAGGACACTGTCAATAGGACAAAATGGCAACCAACGGATTGGGAAAAGATCTTACCAATCCCACATCTGATAGAGGACTAATATCCAATATATACAAAGAACTCAAGAAATTAGACTCTAGACAACCAAATAACCCTATTAAAAAATGGAGTAAGGAGCTAAACAAAGAATTCTCAACTGAGGAAATACGAATGGCCGAGAAGCACCTAAAGAAATGTTCACCATCCTTGGTCATCAGGGAAATGCAAATCAAAACAACCCTGAGATTCCACTTCACACCAGTCAGAATGGCTAAAATAAAAAACTCAGGTGATAGCAGATGCTGGCGAGGATGTGGAGAAAGAGGAACACTCCTCCATTTTTGGTGGGATTGCAAGATGGTGCAACCACTATGGAAAACAGTCTGGCGGTTCCTCAAAAAATTGGACATATCACTACCTGAGGACCCAGCTATACCACTCCTGGGTATATATCCAGAAGATGCTCTAACACATAACAAGGACATATGCTCCACTATGTTTATAGCAGCTTTATTTATACTAGCCAGAAACTGGAAAGAACCCAGATGCCCTTCAACAGAGGAATGGATACAAAAAATGTGGTACATTTACACAATGGAATATTACTCAGCTATTAAAAACAATGAATTTGATAAATTCATATATAAATGGATGGAACTAGAAAATATCATCCTGAGTGAAGTAACCCAATTACAAAAGAACATACATGGTATTCACTCACTGGTTACTGGATTTTAGCCAGAAGCCTGAAATACCCAAGATACAACTCACAGACCACAAAAAGCTCATGAAGAATGATGACCAAGTAGGGGGGGCTTCAGTCCTTCTTAGAAGGAGTAACAAAATACTCAAGGGTGCAAATATGGAGACACAGTGCAGGACAGAAACTGAAGGAGGGACCGTCTACAGACCATTCCACCTGGATATCCATCCTATGTGCAGTCACCAAAGTAGAGGTTGATGTGGATGTCAGGATGTACATGCTGACAGGAGCCTGATATAGCTGTCTCCTTAGAGGTCTGCAAGAGTCTGACATACTCAGTGGCAGAAGCCCACAGCTAACCATTAAACTGATCACGGGGTTCCCAATGGAGAAGATAGAATGAAAGCTGAAGGAGTTGAGAGGATTCGAGACACCATGAGGAAAGCAACAATCCCAACCAACCAGAGCCCCAGGGTCTAAACCACCAGCCTGGGAGGCTTGGGAGGGACCCAAGGCTCCAGCTATATAGGCAAGGGAGCTATATATATAAGTGGGAGAAGAGATCCTTGGTCCCATGAAGGCTGGACGTCGTGGGGGGGGGGATACTCGAGGGTGGGGAGGTGAGGTACAGGGGAGGGGGTGGGGTACACCAACGTGGAGGCTGGAGGAGGGGGGAAGGGATAGTGAGTTCCTGGGAGGGAGGGGGAAATGGGGTAAGGAGTAGAACATCTGAAATGTAAAAAATAAAAAATTTTCCAATAATAAAAAAAAAAGAGCTAAACTTAAAAAAAATGAGGAGCAAATAAACCATCTAAACAGTCCCATAACCCCTAAAGAAATAACAGCAGTCATTAAAAGTCTCCCCACCAAAAAAAGCCCAGGACCAGATGGTTTTAGTGGAGAATTCTATCAGGCCTTCAAGGAAGACCTAATACCAATTCTCTTCAAACTATTCCACAAAATAGAAACAGAAGGAACACTACCCAATTCGTTCTATGAAGCTACAATCACACTCATACCTAAACCTCACAAAGACCCAACAAAGAAAGAGAACTTCAGACCAATCTCTCTTATGAATATCGAAGCAAAAAATACTCAATAAAATTCTAGCAAACCGAATCCAAGAACACATCAAAACATCATCCATGATGATCAAGTGGGCTTTATCTCAGGAATGCAGGATGGTTCAATATTCAGAAATCCATCAATGGAATCCACTATGTAAACAAACTCAAAGAAAAAACCACATGATCATCTCACTAGATGTTGAGAAAGCATTTGACAAAATTCAACATCCCTTCATGGTAAAAGTCTTGGAAAGAACAGGAATTCAAAGCTCATACCTAAACATAGTAAAAGCAATATACAGCAAACCGTAGCCAACATCAAACTAAATGGAGAGAAACTTGAAGCATTCCCACTAAGATCAGGGACTAGACAAGGCTGCCCACTCTCTCCCTACCTATTCAGTATTATGTACTGGAAGTCCTAGCCAGAGCAATTAGACAACAAAAGGAAGTCAAAGGAATACAAATAGGAAAGGAATTAATTTTATAGAGATAAAATAGTCTTAAAATGGGAGAGCTGACCATCCTGGAAAAGTAGGATGATTTAAGGCAGCCTAGTTTGGGCAAGATACAACACAAGAAAGTTTCTTACCAAGGTCCCATTAGTGATGCTAGAAGAGAGGCAAGTAGCCTCCTCAGTATTTGAAAAATGAGCTTAAATAGGTAACAGAGAAGCCAAGATTTCAAAGAGACCAAAGTCATATGTGTTAGTAGTTCTTCCTGATGAAATGGGAGAAGAGACTGCTGGGTCCAAGTCGCAGAGATTTTCTTATTCAAATACTCTTGGATATGGACTTAGAAAAACTTTTCTTGATCTAAGAATAGTCAGAGGGAAGAAATGTCATAAAGTACAATTTTAAATGTAAAAAATGTGTTGGGTTAGGATGGTAGTTTGATTATTACACAGCACTCATGAAGCCGAGGAGGAGATGGTATGTTTTGAGAATACTCATGAGGGATACTGGACTATAATTTATATATTTTTGTTGGGTTTACACTTGATTTCACTATTTCAATATTATTTGCTTTGTGAAGGAGCTTATTGTGGTTCTGAATTTTTTTAAACATAACTCAAAAAGTATTGCTTGTTTGAAGGCTCTATAGAATTCTTGTATAAGTATATCTGACCCTTGGTATTTTGCTTGTTTGTGTCTTTTCATTTTATTCTGTTTGAATGCTTTTTAAATTTTTTTGATTTGCTGAAGAAAAAAAATTAAAAGAAAAATTAAAAATAAATAAATAAATAAAAAAATTTCAAACAAAAAAAAAACATCTTAGGGATCTATTTCTAAAGTTATCAATCGTTCATATTATTTGAAGACACTAAGCTTATTATTTGCTCCAACTCTGAAAAATGTTTTGCACACATCTGGTCAGACTCTCACGATTAATATGGTCATGTCTCTTACCTCATCTGTCTCAATCATGAATAAGACTGTTGTGCAAAGATGTTGTGTCATTCCCTTCCCCACATCCTGCCTTTTTGTGTTTATAACCCCTGTGTGAATAAGTAAATTATGGTGTGATTTAAATAATTAAATAAATTAATTAATAAAAAGACGTTTCTACACATTATACATTCTTAAGATGAGGTGGAGTTGCTATGCTATGATAAAGGTGTCTATACTTTCTATTAACTCTGTGATTAAAAGAAATTTATTTCTGCCTAATTCCTTCAAGTTAAAACCCTTCAAGAGTGTTCTCACTTTCCAGAGGCTGTTTTCCCTAGTGGGATATTTTAAAAGCTATTTCTTGTTAGAGACAACTAACGAGATGAAAATACAGTTGGATCAAAATGTAAATATCTAGAAAAATGGTAGGATGATACCTATTTTGGATCTCCAATAAAAAGACATTATTAATACAACCTATAATAAGTTAAAAGATGTTTGAATAGGAATATACAACAGAAATTTAGAGTTAATATTGTTCTGATAGGTACATGCATAAGATCTTCAACAGACATTTGCAGGGATGTAGAAAACTACTCACAAACTGCGTTTGGGTTGTCAAGAAAATTATTGCCTTTAAAGACAATGGATAAGAAGGTTAGTGTTCCAAAAACTATCCTATCTTTTCTTTTTAAGTGTTATTGAATCAAATGTTAGTCATCGAATTTCTCCTCTTGGGGTAACAGACATACAAGAACTGAATGCTATTCTCTTTGTCACAGTCCTTGCTATTTACTTTGTCAATGTGACTGGGAATGGAGCCATCCTGATGATCGTCATTTCAGATCCAAGACTCCACTCACCTATGTATTTCTTCCTGGGAAACCTAGCATGTCTAGATATCTGCTTCTCCACTGTAACAGTGCCAACGATTCTAGAGAACTTCTTCACAAGCAAAGCAATTTCCTTCTTGGGATGCATAACTCAGCTTCATTTCTTTCACCTCCTGGGCAGCACAGAGGCCCTACTGCTGGCAGTCATGGCCTTTGACCGCTTTGTGGCTATCTGCAGACCACTCCACTATCCTTCCATCATGAATCGTCAGGTCTGCATCCAGGTGGCTATTTCCATCTGGGCCATTCCTTTTCTTCATGATCTGGTTCACTCCATACTGGCATCTCGATTGAACTTTTGTCATTCCAACCATATCCATCATTTCTTCTGTGATGTGAAGCCATTATTGGAGCTGGCCTGTGGAAACACTGAACTCAACATGTGGCTGCTCAATACTCTCACAGGAATAGTTGCCATTGGCCTCTTCTTTCTGACATTTCTCTCCTATTTCTACATCATCACCTATCTCTTTCTCAAGACTCGTTCCTGCAGCATGCTGCACAAAGCATTGTCCACTTGTGCCTCTCACTTCATGGTTGTCATTATTTTCTATGCTCCTGTTCTCTTCATCTATATCAATCCTGATTCAGGGAGCTCCCTGGAAAAGGACAGGATCATTGCTGTCATGTACACTGTGGTCACTCCTGCACTCAATCCCCTTATCTATACTCTAAGGAACAAAGAAGTGAGGGGTGCTCTGAATAGGAAAATCAGGATACAGCTTTGACTTGAAGAAATCTAATAAGTTATTCTTGAATATTAAAACACAGGCAATTAATGTGAATATTGAAGTGTGAAATTAGTTGATTCTGCAGTTGTATATGATATGTATAACAAAGATGACCAGGTAAGAGAATAAATATATGAGAAAATGTGGCTCAATTGTACTTACATTTGTAATCTGTATATAATATGGAAATTGGAACAAACCAGGTATACCTTATAAAATTATAACTCTGAATTTATTTGGCAGATAACCATTGATGAATCCAACTTGGTATCTTTTCATATATGTTTGCATGTAAAATCAAGTATGCAAATTGCTGGGAGCAGATAAAGGGAACTTTTCTTAAGTAGTGCCATTTTTACTTCAGACTCCCTTTTACCTAAGCTGACCAACTCCCTCTCTAAGCAACAATAGTTTCCTCAAACATAGCTGTTATCAACTCCTTATCCAAGGAACAATAATTATCCCAAATGAAATGTCCCCAACAAGAGAAATACAAGTGAATTTGAAACTCTGGGTAAAACCACTTAGGCTCAATGATAACTGACAATGATGGAAAACTTGGGAAAGTCTCGTATCCATGTTCTGATTGGTAATATGTAGAACTGTAACATGGCTCAGATGCTTTCAGGTTTTATGCTTATATTCTGCTTCAGTCCCTACTTGGAGCTGCCAGAAGAAAAAGGCTCCTGTTCCTTGTACGGTGGCCCAGACTGATCAGCAACTCTGCTTTTGTGTTGGGAATAATGAGAGATTCATGAGCCCCCTTGTGTATTCCCTCCTCTTACTCATGGTGCACAATGGATGAGGTGTTCAAAATATACCCATGGATTGCCCATATTTTGAATAGATGTATATTAATAGCTACATTTATCTATAAGGCCAAATTAGTTTAACATACTATAATATGATCCATAAATTCACTTTAAGAGGCAGTGCTGGGAATTGAGCACAATGTCTCACACATATGATGTCTACACTTTAGGCCTCTTCTTTTTTTTTTTTTTTTTTTATCTGAGATAGAACTTTACAAAAATTTCCAGGCTGACTTCGCACTGAATATTGCTCAGGAAGGCTTTGGCTTTACTGGATTCTTGGTCAACTTCTCAAGTGGCTAGGGGCACAGCCCTTGTCATTGGATTCATCTATGGTCAAGGAAATTATAATTCTTGTAAATGGATAGATCCAATTGGATAGATAGGCAAAAGCCCCTACATTTTAATTCTTTAGGATTCAAGGTTTTCTGTTTGAGGCCTTTGGATTTCTACTCACTAAATGATAGCTGTGAAAGTCAGAGTGAGCCAAGGAATCTATCTGTGATGTGGCTTAGACTCACAGATAAAGGTATATGTGGTTGGCAGTATATAATATGCTGCAGAGGGAAGTTGACAGCAATTTGCCAACAGCAGATCAACTTCTGGAAGGAGGAGAAAAAGCAGCTGTGTGGTAGTGTTAGTGAGTTGAGCAGGGTGATGACAGACAAGGCACTGAGTGACTCTGCATTCCCTGGTGATACCTGTAAGACTTCTCAAGATGGACATCACAAGATCATCCCTTGTCAACTAGACACAACAAACAGCATTTTAAGATATAACACTCTGCCATAGTTCATGAAATATCACACTCATGTAATAATGCAAAAGCAGCACTTTTGTGCCTTTGAGAAAGTAAAAATTTAAGTCAAATCAGTCTGCACTAGCATGAATACATGATCTTCAATAATGACACTCTCTGTGGAGTCCTAGCAACTTTGGGAGGTAGAACATAGCTTGAGGAGGTTCATTTATAGAGAAATGCCTTCGATAGTCACTTGAGCTCCCTTTTCACCTTCTTCTATTCTTTGTGGACCATGAAGTAAGAACCTTTTCCGTCACTCTCCTCCTATTTGCATGTAATGACAGGACCAAGAAACAATGTCCAGAACCCTCAAAAACTATGAATTTCTTCTTGTTCTTCCTCCTCCTCTCCTTCCTCCTTCTCCTCTTTTCTTTTCATCTTTCTTCCTCCTCCTCCTCCTCCTCCTCCTCCTCCTCCTCCTCCTCCTCCTCCTCCTCCTCCTCCTCCTCCTCCTCCTCCTCTTTCTCTTTCTCTTCTTAACCTGCACAGGATACCTAACTTACTGTCATTTTCTCCAGGCTCAATAATCCCCCTATCAGCATCATATTAACAGATTTGTCTAGGGGCATGTCCTGCATTCAAATGCCAGTGAAGAAGAAAGAACTAGACAGTTGAATTGTTTTAAAATTTCAGAATATTCAAAGGGCTGACAGATAGAAGTAAATACATTTTTATTAGGCTACATTATCTAAAGCTAATTATGTTGGTTTCATCTAGGTACATACCATGAAAATCTAATCTCCTCAAAGATTCACTCCCTATCTTATATATATACAGACTATGGAACTACAGTGAGTTGCAGCACATCTTATTTAGATTGATTTATTATGGTTGTGAAAGCTACTCTGTCATGGGCACACTTTGTCCTTGAAAAAAAAAAAGAGTCCTTCCCAGATTCTGTTAAAATAACTCTTGCCTTTTATGACCTGCACCAGTAGCCCCTTCTTCACTGATGGTTTCCTAAAGGAGAAAAAATAGAGAAGACAAGAAGTCGAGATGGAGAGATTTTTCATGAGCTGATGGCTCAAGATAGATAAGTTTACTAGAAATTACAGCATTTTATACACAGCAGGCAAGGCAAAAATGGGATAGTCAGTAGAAAGCTACTACAGAATTGGACTAAATCAGCCAGAAGCTAATTAAGCAATGTTGCACAAGGAAAATCCAGGATGTATCAAAAATATCACAAAGGAGCACACAGCAGCTTTGGGGCTGATAATCACAGCTCTTCTAGGAGAAAATATCAGGTTTCCAGAAAAATTGAAACTTTAACTCCTTCAGTCATGACCACAATTCAGATTGGACCTTGCCACATCTGTCTTTTGGCAATAACTAGTGTTCCCTTGTCCTTTCATCAGAGTCTCTGAAAAAGCCTTGGAATGTTTTAAACTTCATATAATCCAGTAGCGTATGCACAGTTCATTCCCCTCCTTCCCTGAAGCTATTATCTAAGTCTCTGACTCACAGCTTTCATGGATCACTGTTTCCCTAGGATGCCTCCTATGCCATAAATTAGATAAAATTGTGCATTTTTCTTCCTGTTAATCTGATCAATTTGATTCTTAAACTCTGTCATTTTCCTAAAAGAACTGAAGAAATAGGATAATTACTGGAACTTCCCAGTTCTAGCAGGTGCCTATATGTACCCAGAAGACACAAAAACTTTATTCTCTTGTGATTTTGGGAGTGCACCAGATCTCTATATTACCAACCTTTGGACATCTTTATTAGAGAGAAAAATAGATTTTTAATAATTTCACGTATTGTCTTAGTAGTCCCAAATAGTTAAATATGATTCCAAGCAGACTTCAATGAATGGTATGCTGTAGAGCTATTCATGAACTGTGATACTGATCAGCAAATATGGTAAAAAAATTGAGTGAAAAATAATTAGGAGAATGAAACAAGAGTTCTCATTTAGATAGAATTAGGTTTAAAATGCTATCAGCGTCTAAGGGTAGATTATTAATGAGTATGACACATGTTTGAATCTATATTTTTAATAGTGCAATTTAAAAGTCTTACATCAGTTAGAGTGGTTCTTTTTAGAGGCCAAGAAATACTATGGCCACATGTACACCATTCAAGTTTTCCTTAGTTTAGAATGTAGATCAATGACTAGATATAGACCATGAGTTGTAAATATCTTTCTGTTTTCATATCTGAATTATGATTAGTATTTTACAGCTGATTAGTGATTTTATTTTTCAAATATATCTACGGGGAAATTCTCAATGGAAAGTTATTACAGATTTGTCACTAATGAGTAACTTTGGGAACTGAATCTCCAATGTCAAGAAAGAACATTTTTTTGTAGGCAAATCTTTTCTGATCCCAAGAGAAGTAATACAGGCTAGACTTCCAGACTGCATCATTTTTACTCTTATATATAGTCAGAGCAGTGAATGCAAAGGGCAGGATGCTTGTAGGTCTAAGAACATTGGGCAAAGTGGATGTTTCTAAGTTTATCACTCATTAGTGGACATTAGGGAAGTCAGAAGGTAAGTGTGAAACATGGTACTTTATGGAGTATTAGGTCATATTTCATACTGGATCACAGAAGATGTAGTATAGAACATTTTTCCATTTATATGTTAGTTTCTAAAGTTGCATGTAAATAATTCCATATAAAAGAAAATACATTTCACAGTAAAAACACTTCTTTGAAGACATGATATTATATATTATATATATGCATATATCACACACACATACACACACATGTGTGAGGAAAATCTAGAATTGAAAACTTAGGTATTTGTCTACAGATATTTGAAGCATGAAACTGGAACTAGAAGAGAAGTACAGAAGATGAGTTTAAAAGTATTTCAAGCAGGAGGAGAAAACAGATTAGGTGTCTGAGGATGAGTCAAAGATCACTGGAAACCAGCAGTGTTGTAGGTACCTTGAAAGTCAGACAAATAAAGGGTTTGAAGTAAAAACTAAGGATTTTACATTAAGCTATCTTTTTGAAAAATAAAATTATAACTTAAGTACTGAAATGTAAGCCTGACATTGATGAGAGTTATTTTGTGAAATACAAGCATAAGTGCTTGCTTTAAGAGGGTTCAAAAAAGCATGGAATTAAAACTATTGGATTAGAAAGTAACTAGGGATTGAGATAGGAGCTTTTGGATGAATACATCATAAGAAATAGAAAAGTAAGACAATAGCTCTAGAAGCCAAGGAACATCACACATTACTATGTAGCCCACCTGGAGCTAAGTTTTAGATGCAACCACAAATGCTGAAATAGTTTTCCGATAACCTCAGTACTGAGTCTCAGTTGCTCTGAGATCCAATGGGATCTATCTATTTTATGGATAAATAGGTTTGAGATGAATACAGTAGCATTGATCAGTTTCAGATTATTACATTATCATTTAGAATATTAACATGGGGATTGACAGCATGAGAGGCATGTCATTGGCTGACGGTGGGAAGGATTGTCTCTAGGGAAGAGTGTGAGAGTAGATATAACCTTGTATGAAAATAACCTCCCACTTCTTAGTACAAAGATGGAAGAGTGATTTTACATGTATGATTGACAGAACACTTCATTTTTAAAAATCCATTGCTGCTAATTGCAGCATCAGTTGCTTGAAACACAGATTCTCATATCTCACCCCAGTCTCTTAAGTCAGAACCGCTGGGGTGGAGTGCAACATCTGTGATTTAACAGCGTCTCCAGGTGAGTGTCAGCTTTGTGAAACTTTGAAGTTCTCATTCTCATTTAAAATCTTATTCCTAAAATCTCATGTCTCCTCATTCTAAACCATTTGTCCTTTGACACAACTACACATGTTAGCATTCAGAAATTAATAAACATGTAAATGAAAAAAGAAAAGGAAAAAAGGATATTGTGTCATACCTATATTTAGGGTAACATGACCCAGCTGTTTTTTGAAGTTTACTTGTGAGCTTATTATATGTTCTTTTCTGTACAGTATGGAAGTACAACTAAAATTATAAAATCTCCTCACATGTGGAGATTTAACTCCCAGCATAGTTTGTGGGAATAATGTGTGATCTTAATGCACCACAGATTTCTCTCTCTCTCTCTCTCTCTCTCTCTCTCTCTCTCTCTCTCTCACACACACACACACACACACACACACCCTCCTTTGGTCCCTTATTCAAACATATATATACATGTACATTACAATCTAGAATCTGCATATGAAATTTTTGCTTTTCTGAGTTTGTATTATTTCATTTAATACAATTACTTTCAAGACCATTCACTTCCTTGAAAATTTTATCTCATTATTCTTTATCAGTAATTAAAATATTGTGTACATGTGCTATATATTTTTTATTGAAAATAGATTCTTTCTTGTACAATACATCCTGATCTCAGTTTTTCCTCCCTTCAGCTTTCCTTTCCCATGTTCCCCCACTACACCCCCTCTCCCACCAGATCCAGTCCTCCAGTTTCCCCTAAGAAAGGAGCAGGCCCCCAAGATAAAAACAACTATACACTACAAAACAAGATACAAAAATAGAAGGCAAAACCCCTCATATTGATGTTGGACTAGGCAATTCATTATGAGAAAAAGTGTCCAAGAGTGCTTGATGTTCACTCGCTGTGAGCTCATATAATCACTTAGCTGATTCAGTGGGCCATGTTCTCCTGGTGTCCTATATGCCCTCTCACTCCTCAAATCTTTCCTCTCCCTCTTCCACTAATTCTCTTGAGTATGATTAGAGCTTTCTTTTTCTAGAGCTTTTAGGTGGGCTGCCAAGTTTCTAGTATGGGATTGCTCCAATTATTTTACGAGGCACTTAATGAAGTGAACTTTCCTCTTAGCAACACTTTCATTGAGTCCCATAAGGTGGATGTGCTGTGTATCCATTTACATTGAATTATAGAAAGTCTTTCTTTTCTTTATTTCTGTCTTTACCAATTTTCCATCAGCACAGAGTTTTTATTAAGTTTCCATGAGCTTGTAGACTTTCCTTTGTTTATGTTGTTGTTGATATCCAGCTTCAATCCATAGTGGGTTGATCATATGCAATGAGTTATTTCAATTTTCTTGTATATAGTGAGACTTGATTTATGTCTTCTTTTTAAATGATATTCTATTATAAAGTACATGTGTGTGTGTGTATGTTTGTTTGTATTTGTACATACACATGTGTATCAGAACAGAAAGGAGAGCTTGGGACTAGAGTTACAGGTGCGTGTGTATCACTTGACATGGATGTGGGAGCCAAATTCAGGTATTCTAGAAAAGCAGTAACACTCTTACGTATTGTGCCATTTCCTACTCCTATACTATGATCTCTAAGTTATAATACAAGGATAAACCTTCCTTATTATCTACATGTTACATATACAGATAACCTGATTGTTGGCATGCAGTTAATGAACAAGAATGCTTTTAGTATTCTTGCTAGTCGTAGTAGTGTACTGTAGTAACATAATGAACTCACTCCTAGATCTACATTGTCCATCTATTCTTCTCATAAAATAAAAAGTAAGAACCAAATTAAGAAGAAAATACACTGAAGAAAATACTGCTGAGATCTGAAAAAGAGAAATCATAAAAAGAAAGAAAGAAGGAAAGACTATAAAATTCAACAAAGTGTTGGAGCACCCTGTCAGCTTACTTCTTACTAGTGCATGATAAATTTTTCTCCACAATTTTAAAATAGTCTTTCATTTTCTTGGTGGGTTTTGAAGTCCATTAAAGAATGGCTTTGGTACTGAGTCACGTTTTTCTTATTCTGACTGTTCTTGTCCAGGTCATATGGAGGCAACTTCCAGAATATCCACATATCCTGAAGACCAGTAATCATCCTTACAACAGGCATGCAAAGTATTCAATAACAGTTTAATGGTGGATAAGAAGATGAAATTACAACATAGTGTTGAAACTCTGGTAAATTTTGATTAAAAATGAAGAAGTATCAGGTGAGAGGAACTATGATAATTAATGTTAACAAGAGCACACGATGTCAGGAGTGAGAATTAGAAAAACTATGGGTGACCAGCCAGAAAGACAAGACTGCCTATCTAGGGGTAGAACAGGTGAGCAGACGCACAGTATAGTATATGTAATTAATAGAAAAGAAGAGATACTACAGGTATTTGAACAATAGAGTCAAGGCAAAACTGAAATGTTTGCAGCTTGAGTTATAGTAATCAGAGTACAATGAGTCTAACGAGTTTTTCTGTTGAAGCAATGAGCTTTGATTGAATTGATGAGAAAATATGCATTTAAGGTACGAGAAGAATAGTGTAGCAAAGGGCAGAAATGAGGAAGATTTTGTGAAGAGCAGTATTATAACATTGTTTACATATTTGGAAATGAAAGACATGGATGTACCAGTGTGTTCAAATCACACTAGTAGGACAATACCTGGAGGAAAGATGTTTCTTTCCTTAAATACTAAAATGAACCACAGAAGGGGACAATGCAGTGCCCACTTCTGACTTCAATCTCTACTAACAAATATTTGCTGTTTTTTAAATGCCAAGCACTAGGCATACTTTGAAGAGGAAAACCAGATTCTGCTCTGCTCTATCAAAACGTTTCATTTCCTTGTGAAGGAGACAAATACTAACTTAAAACCTTACTAAATATCTAAACAAATTATATATATATATATATATGTATATATATATATACATATATATATAGATAATATTCTCCATATGACATTTGTGATAATCTATGATGCTGTGAGGTAGTTCTGCCAATCAAAGAAACATAAGACTTCGTAAGTAGAGAAACTGAGTTGGCAAGTATGGTTTGAAACCATGTATTATCTCTCAGAGTTATGCCACAGATCATTGAGGTATTGAGATTAGGGAAACTGAGTCTGACAATGGTGGAACTTTTGGTTTTCTTTTGGATTAGGTGAATACACAATGATTAGACACTAGTGGCTTAAGAAGTGTTACCAGAGCCGGGCAATGGTGGTCCACACCTTTAATCCCAGCACTTGGGAGGCAGAGGCAGGTGAATTTCTGAGTTCAAGGCCAGCCTGGTCTACAGAATGAGTTCCAGGACAGCCTGGGCTATACAGAGAAACCTTGTCTCAAAAAAACCAAACCCCCTCCCCCTCAGAAAAAGAAGTGTTAACCAGAAGTCACAGACACATACTTCCCATATTGTCCTGTGTGTTGTTCTCTGCTGTCTCAGATTTTATCAAGAGGGGTTCTTCTATCTTTTCTTGATCTTTGATCCAAAATGAATCTTTTTTCACTAATTACTTTGCAATATAATGTTGGCAACAGAAACTGACTAAGACAGAAAATTTGTACTAAGAAATGTGAATGTTGTCTGCCAAAAACTCAGTGAATATGGACAGTGAGGCATGATTGAGTTGACGAGGCATCCCCAGGTCAAAATACTAGAGCTTTATAGGCTCAAGGACTTAAAAGGTTTCATACAAATTTTGGTTTCCAAATAACTTCTTTAAACAAAGAAGTAACATGATTTTATTTTTTGAAGGACCTCCCTTGGAAGCACTGAGAACAATCCATTAGTTGAGGCAACAGTACAGTAAGTCACCCAGTAAAACAGCAGTACTGTACTTTGTCTGCTGGATCTGTAACCAAAGGTGACTCTATGGATGGACTGTAATATTTATTGTAATCCAACTTTGAGCAAAGCAGGAAGCTACATACTAAAATGCAGCCTCTGCTTTCAAAGGAATCACAGTCAAACAGATTTACAGGAAAGTGATTATTCAACCAAGTAACACAATGGTTAAATAGCATAGCTTTCACCTAGAGAATTCCAGAAAAACACTCAACAAATTGTCTTTTGTCTCCCTAGCGAGCCATTTTTAATGAACTCCAAGTCTTGTCCCTCTCTTTGCTATTCTAGTTTCCATTGTTCAATTTATGCCATGAGGGAGACCAATTGCCAAGGGACCAAGTCTGGGTTGATGCCAGTTGTTGACTTCAGTGAAAGAATTGTCTTCATACCAATTTCTATTTGAAATACAAGACCCATAATGAACTGCAGTCAGGCTCCTGGTTTTATCCTCTTGGGACTGTCTAGTGACCCAGAGAAATGGCAGCCCTCTTTAGCATCTTCCTAGGTCTCTACTTGCTGGGACTTTTAGGGAACCTGCTACTTCTGTTAGCTATTGGTGCTGATGTCCACCTCCACACACCCATGTATTTCTTCCTCAGTCAGCTCTCACTTGTGGATCTTTGCTTCATCACCACAGCCCCTAAAACACTGGAGGCTCTGAGGACTGGAGATGGATCTATCTCCTTCTCTGGATGTCTGACTCAGTTTTACTTCTTTGCTGTTTTTGCAGACATGGATAACCTGCTTCTGGCAGTCATGGCTATTGACCGCTATGCTGCTATCTGCCACCCACTGCTCTACCCACTTCTCATGACTCCTTGTAGATGTGAGGTTCTGGTCAGTGGGTCATGGGGAATAGCTCACTGTGTGTCTCTGTTCTATACTTTATTGCTCTCTCAGTTATATTTTCATACCAGTCAAGGGATACCTCATTTTTTCTGTGATTCTAGGCCTCTCTTATTGCTTTCCTGCTCAGACACTCACCTCAATGAAGGCCTGATGATGGCTCTGTCTGGAGTTTTGGGAATCAGTGCAGTTCTCTGCATTGTAAGTTCTTATGGTTGTATTTTTTTATGCTGTGGCTAGGGTTCCATCAGCACAGGGGAAACAGAAAGCCTTGGCCACATGCAGTTCCCACCTCTCTGTAGTTCTCCTTTTCTACAGCACAGTCTTTGCCACCTATCTGAAGCCCCCATCTAGTTCTCACTCCTCTGGGGAGGTGGTAGCTGCTGTCATGTATACCTTGGTAACACCCACTCTAAACCCCTTCATTTATAGTCTGAGAAATAAGGATGTTAAAAGTTCATTGAGAAGGATCCTGAACATGGAAAAGTTTCAGGACTAAGGATCATTATTCAGGAAAGATCACAACTCACATCACTACCACACATGCAAAAGGAATCATTTAACACCATGGCTCATGGCAGAATTATATGATTCCTATGGGTAATCTTCAGTGTTTACTTGATTGGATTTGGAATCACCCTGAGCACACTACTTTGGGTATTTCTGTGAACATGTCTCTGCAGAGATGTCACTGGGGAGGAAAGATCCATTGTGAATTTGGGTGTGATCATCCATTCCATAGAATCATCCTGGTCTGATAAACAGAAAAAGATAAAAACCAACTTCTTGTCATTATTCATCTGTTTTTTGCTGGTTGAACAGACATTTAACGCGACTTGTGACACCGTCTGCCTGCTGTGATTTTCTCATCCTGATGTATTGTATTCTTCAAACCATGAATAAAATAAAACTTTTATTCTTAAATTGCTTCTTAGGAATTTTGCCAAAGCAACAGGACAGGTAAAAAAAAAATACAATGATCTGTTAGAAATCATACTATGTTGGGTTTGATATTCTTTAATTTTTTTTCTTATTCTCATATTCCTGATGCATGGATATCCATTGCAATCTCTACAGTCTTTAGATAATTGTTGGATTTCCTACCAGTGGTTTAGTAACAACAGCCCCCTGATACCCTTATTGGTTTTACAGTGTCTCCTTTTCTGTAGATCTATTGAATTTATGTATTTCTATATTTCTCTATATCTTTTCTTCTGCTGAATTTGGATGCCACTGATATATCATGCTAAATGTAGTTTAATGTTCACATAAGTTAAATCACAAGTAAGAAGTTAGGAGATTGGTGAGTCTGACAATAACACAGGTCAATAGGAATAGGAAGAGAAAAATATAATTTTATTCTCTCTTTTAATGGAGAGTATAGAATAGGATTCCTTTTAAAATAATTTATTATTGTTGTTATTGTATGAGTATATATGTGTAAACTTACTTATGACATATCATTTTGTGGGATAGCTATTGCTAGTTGCATCATCAAGTTTGTGTGCTCAAACCAAATATACACAATAGGAAAGAACTCTTTAAATGTCATACTACAATAAAATAAATGAACATTGTTCCAGATTTGTGTTTGTATTGGTGTCTAGTTTCTATAATTATTTTATATTAGTCATTAGCAGCAGTGCTATATACAGCAACAGGCTACAGAGTAACAATCCAGTACATGTCTTCACTGTGTGATAATCAATTCAGAACACTATGGTATATTCAGTAAACAACTCAGTCATCTATATCTCTTAAACTAACATGAGAAAATTGTTTAACTATCATCTTTCCCCTGGGCACAGTTCTTAAAATCTAAAGCAGAATTTAAGAAAGAGCATAGTTATTCACCTCCATCCCATTATGGGAGACTTTTCAATCAAGACAGTGATTGTTCAGTTAAAAAGTATTCACTGCCCTCCTTCTTAGGTCACATTTCAGTTGGTTTGCAGTAGAGAAGCCTTCTTAGTGCCAGCTGCACTTCCTGGTTCCTCAAGGTATAGATGACAGGGTTGAAGATGGGGGTGACCACTGTTTAGAGCAGGGCAATGACTTTGGAGAGGAGCTGGGAATGGACAGCAGAGGGAACAATGTATAAGATCATGAGTGTTCCATAGTATGTGGACACTATAGCCAGGTGAGTGGAGCATGTGGCGAAGGCCTTGGTACTTATGGTCCCAGAAGGAACTCTCAGCACAGTCACCACAATCTGAGCATAGAAGATCAGAACTAGCCCAGAAAGGACAGTCAGGAAGACACAAAGAGAACCAAAGTAGTCACCTGGACAAGTCCAGTATCTGAGCAAGCCAGAACCATCATG
This sequence comes from Mastomys natalensis, assembly GCA_021653895.1. Taxonomy (NCBI): domain Eukaryota; kingdom Metazoa; phylum Chordata; class Mammalia; order Rodentia; family Muridae; genus Mastomys; species Mastomys natalensis. The sequence goes on along the minus strand of JAJTUV010003115.1, from coordinate 61,606 downwards.
GGTTAGAAATCACAGTAAAAGTGATTAATTAGGTTGGGTTCACAGAACCTTAGCTGAGCCATCAGAACAACAACTAGTCCATCTGCCATGATGACAGACTGTGAGCACCAGCCACAGGCACTACTGGTGCCCCATCAGGGGTGGGTATTTTAGGGGGTAACACATTGCAAGGTAGTGACCATATGCAATCACAGCCAGCAGAAAATACTTGTATTCACCAAGCCATGGATAAAGGACTGGAGCAAGCAGCTAGCAAGTGTAGCCAGGCTTTTACCTACTTTATGGGTTCCTTTCTCTACTGACTTTCTCCATCCTCCTCCCAGATTCCTTCTTGACTCTCAACTTGATAAACATTTTCTTTGATTATTATTGTTAACTATGTCTATATGTCTGTATGTACATATGTATGTGTTTATACACAAGCATATATATATATATATATATATATATATATATATATATATATATATGTATAATCTGCTGAATCCATTTTTGTTGTTTATGTACATATGATTTCAGGGTTGACCATGCTGCATTGGAAAAACGAGTGGAATTATTTATAGGAGACTCTAATTTTTCTTTTCCCAGCAGTTATCAGCTGTCTATAGTTCCTTGTCTAGGCGTGGGACCTCACACAAATTTCCCCCTTGCATGTTGATATTGCCATTGTTCCTGTCTTGTTTATGGATCCATTTCTAGGGGACACTTTTTCATAACAGACAACCTGGTATTCTGGCTCTTACAATCTTTCAATCTCCTTCTGAGATGCTTCCAGAACCAGAGAGGCAGAAACTGTGACATAGATGTATGCATTGGAGCTGGGATCCCTGTGATCACTTGATTTCTATTCTTCATTCAATTGTGATTTTCTGTGATGGTCTCTGTGGTGGTTTGAATATTCTTGGCCTAGGGAGTAGCCCTATTAGGAGGTGTGGCCTTGTTGGAGTAGGTGTGGCTTATAGGACTAACTGTGTCACTGTGGGAGTGGGCTTTGAGATCCTCCTTCTAGCTGCCTGTGAGATGGCTCCTATTTGCCTTCAGAACAAGATTTAGAATTCTTAGCTCCTCCAGTGCTATGCTTGTCTGGATGCTGTCATGTTTCCCTTCATGATGATAATGAACTGAGCTGCTGAACCTGTAAGCCAGTCCCAATTAAATGCTATCCTTTGTAAAAGGATATGGTGTCTCTTCACAGCAATGGAAACCCTAAGTCTTCATTTGCTTTAAAATGAGTTTCCTTTGAGGTAGGGAAGTAGCTTCACTTATCTATGTGTATAAGGATAAGATTTAGAAGTAGCAAGGAATTATGTTGGTTTAGCAAAGTGGCCACAATAGATTCTTTACTAAGGTCTATGGCCTCACTAGCCCTGATCAGCTGACTAGGTTTCTAGTACAAGTTATAACTTCACTCCTGATGAGTGGACATTATGTCCAACTAGAGAGGAGTTGGTCACCACTAGCATGTGAGTGCCTTTCCACGTTGGCCATTGCTGTGTTTTATAAGTGTTTCAGGTGGGTAGAACTGCTTAGTTGCTTCCCTTTATTGGCAGCTTGTGTAGCATTTTCTGGAACCACGGAAGACAGACTGAAGGAGAGAGGTTTTCATGTTAGATCCAACTTGAATCACCAGAGTCCTGTGTACTGAGTGTGTGGTGTCTTCACCAAGAGGGGCTTACCTTCAATTGCTGAAAGGCAACCAAGGGCTACATCAGCAATCTATATGCTTTTGGGAGTCACTGAGAATGCCTCAACTAATTGTTTGAAAGGAGATTTCTCACGACTAGTACTAGAGTTCTGTTAGTTTGTGATTCTTGTGGGGAGCATTGTCAGCCCAAGGGGCTTAACTTCTACATATATGTATATTTATGTGCTCATGTATGTGTATGTATATATGTGTATGCACATGTATGATTTCTTGAGGCTTTATCAAACAATCTTTGGCTGTTTGTCCCTTGTCCCTACTCCTTCTATATTGACTTCCCTTCCTCTGTCTCAGTTCCAGCCCCTCTATTCCCTCACTTCAACCCCATACCTGTGGTCTCTTTATCTTTTCCTGGTATCTGTGGTTACTCCATGTTGTATACTGACATATGGAGATTGGAACTGGGAACCAGAAAGAGTGAGAACATGTGGTATTTGTCTTTTAAAGATTCTGCTGTCTCACCCAATATAATCTTTTCTATGTCAATCCAGTTACCTGAGAATTTCATGATTTTATTTTTCTTTACAGCTAAATAGTATTGCATACTATATATGCACCACCTTTTCATTATTTATTGGTCAGTTGAATGTTTTTAGATTGTTTCTATTTCCTAGCTATTGTGAATAAAACAGCTATGAACATCAATGAATAACTGTTTGAAGAATAGATATCCAGTATTTTGTGTGTATTCCAAGGAGTGGTATAGCTGGTCATATTGTAGACTTATTAGTAGCTTTTTGATGATTCTTCAAACTGATTTCCAGAGTTGCTGGATCAATTTGCAATCCCAATAGTGAATGAGAGCTGCTTTGTCCTCACATCTTTTCCAGCATTTTTTTTTTTTTTGGTTGTTTTGTCGATCTTAGGCATTCTGAGTGGGAATCTCAAAGTTGTTTAATTTTTTTCCTAATCACTGAGGATGATGAATACTTTTTGAGGCACTACTTAAGCAATTTTTATTTTATTTTTTCTATTAAGAACTCTCTGTTGAGATCCCTAGCTCATTTTAAAAATTTGACTGTCTGTTTTCTCAACTTTTATTATTTGAGTTCTTTTATATTCTAGATTTTAATCTTCTGTCTGATATGTAATTGGCAAAGATTCTCTGCCATTCTATGGGTTAGTTCGTCACTCAGTTGTTTCCTTAGCTACAGAAAAGCTTCTTAGTTTTATGCGGTTTCAGTTGTTGATTCTTGGCCTTAGTTCTGTGGCAAGTGGAATCCTTTTCATGAAGACCTTTCCTACGTGTTTGTCTTGTAGAGTATTGCTTATTTTTTTCTTTTAGTATCTTTAGTGTTTCAGGTTTCAAATTTAGGTCTTTGATTGAAGAGTGTGTGTGTGTGTGTGTGTGTGTGTGTGTGTGTTTACGGATAATGAACACAATGGGTCTAATTTCACTCTTATGCATGTGGACAACTGCACCATTTGTTGAAGATGTTATCTTTTCTCTGTTGCATGATTTTGCCTCTTTGTCAAATTCAGATAGCTGTTGTTATAAACACTCTCATTTTGGTCTTATGTTTTATTTTATTGGTCTACATGTCTGTTTTCCTGCCAGTGCAATAATGTTCTTATCCCTTTTGTTTTTCAATTTATTTAGAAGTCTGGATGCTTCAGCCTTCTTCTTTAAGCTCAGGATTGCTGTGGCTCTCAGGTGGGATTTTCTGGTTCCATACTAATATTAAAATTTCTTTTTCTATTTCTGTAAAATATTTTATTGGCTATTTGATTGTGATTACATTGAGCCTGTGAAATGCTTTTGGTAGGAAGAACATTTTCATTGTATTAATTTGACTGACCCATGAACTTCAAAATGCCTAGACAATGTCTTCCTCTATATTCCACATCCATATACACAGCACCACACTGGGTAGCTTTTTTGCCTCCAGTTTTTAGAATCTGTCATTAAAATAACCATCTGAATGTACAGTTTTCTTAGTTTACTAAAAGTTTTAGTTAAAATGTGATAAGTGATAGTGGGAGGGAAGCACAGGAAGTCTGAGACCAGAGCAAAAGAAACCCAGACTCAGGTTTTGGGGTAGAGGCTGTGGGAATCAAGGTGAGGAAACTTCATGGAGACAGTAGCTTTTAAGCCTATATGAAGCCAGAAAATAGTGGACCAGCCAGAAGGTAGTAAACTGGCCAATGTGACTCTGATGCAAAGGTATGTAGATGCAGAGGTTTAAGATTGGCTGAGAATTGCTTAGGTGATGGGTTTTCGAAACTACTCCTAGATCAGATAAGAAGTTTTGGTATTCGGAAATTGACATGCTAATAGTCACTTTCATGGAATAATAAAAAGAAATGGGGGCTGGCTCTGAGAAAGAGCAAAGCAGGGATGCAGACTGAGAGCTACCTGGTTGACAGGTGATGACAGGAGAGAAGAGTCTAAATGTGATGACTAGCCCAGGAAGAAGGCTAATACCTACATCATACAGATGTCTCCATGTCTTTAGTATTAAACCCCAAGAAGCATTCTCCTCATACACACACACACAAATGTACACACAGTACAGGAGGCTGGAGGCTGGATGTCTCAGCTAGTCTTCTGTATATGTTGCAATCCTGAAGAAGTGTGCTCTAATGCCAGTGAATGAATGGACTTTCAAGCATTTCAGAACCTACCCGCAGTGAGGTGACAAACCTCCTCCAACAAGGTGGTGGTCTTCTTCTTCTTCTTCTTCTTTCTTCTTCTTCTTCTTCTTCTTCTTCTTCTTCTTCTTCTTCTTCTTCTTCTTCCTCCTCCTCCTCCCTCCTCCTCCTCCTCCTCCTCCTCCTCCTCCTCCGCCTCCTCCTCCTCCTCCTCCTCCTCCTCCTCCTCCTCCCTCCTCCTCCTCCTCCTTCTTCTTCTTCTTTTCAAGATAGGGTTTCTCTGTGTAGTCCTGGCTGTTTTAGGACTTGCACTATAGACCAGGATGGCCTTTAACTAAGAGATCTGCCTGTCTCTGCCTCCTGAGTGCTGGGATTAAAGGTATGCAATGCCACCTCCATCCTCAAATAGCAATGATAACCTGGAGGTTTTGGGGCAAGGCCAAGAGGTTTCCTCCTTTCTCTTTTGACCAGGAGCCCATGCTTGCAAAAGCCCTTGCAGAACACTGGACAAAGCCAGCTCCTAGTTCCAGATTCCCAAGTGTTCAACTAGACCTAAGTCCACCTTGCATGGCACAAAATCCTGACCTAATAAGGCAATTACCCTAGAACATCACCATCATATCATTGCCTTCCTCTCCTTCCCTACAAAAAGCCCCTAACCAAGTCCAGCTATTAGACTTCTCAGGCCTCCTCCTGTGAATCCAGTGAACCCATCTGAGAGCTGTTCCCAATAAACCTGCCATTATACTTTAATTTGACTCAATTCAATTTATTATTTAGGTGAAGAAACCTATCAAGTTCTACCATCTAGGGACCAATATTCAAATATTTGAGAATTTGTAGCTCATCCTGATTGAAACCACCACATTCCACTCCATGGAGCCCATATCCTTGTGGCCATATCACAATGCAAAATGCATTTAGTCTATTTTCAAAAGTCTTCATAGTGTATCAGAGTCTTGAAACAGTTTAAAATGACTAAGTCCAAATTTTCTTCTGAGACTTGAGGCAATCTTATTTGTAAACCCCTGTAATATCAAAACTAAAAAGGAAATTACTTACTTAAAATCCTGAAGCATTAAAACTACTGAAGTAAAAAGAAACCCATACAAAAGAGAATATAACCCACCACAGTATTTCAGATAACTGACAATATAAAATTGTTAGTTCCCAGGGCTCAGTCTTTGTTCCCTTTCTCATTAGTCATTCCCTATGCAGTTTCATCAATGCTTAGGACATTACATACATATAACTCACATGACACCATGGTCCAAATCTCTTTCTTTTTTTTCTTTTATTTTTTAATTGGAAATTTTTTATTGGAAAATTTTTTTTTTACATTTCAGATGTTCTCTCCTTACCCCATTTCCCCCCTCCCTCCCAGGAACTCACTATCCCTTCCCCCCTCCTCCTGCCTCCACGTTGGTGTGCCCCTTCCACCCTCCCATGTACCTCATCTCCCCACCCTCGAGTATCCCCCCCCAACGACCTCCAGCCTTCATGGGACCAAGGATCTCTTCTCCCACTTATATATAGCTCCCTTGCATATATAGCTGGAGTCAAGGGTCCCTCCCTAAGCGCTCCCAGGCTGGTGGTTTAGACCCTGGGGGCTCTGGTTGGTTGTGATTGTTGCTTTCCTCATGGTGTCTCGAATCCTCTCAACTCCTTCAGCTTTCACTCTATCTTCTCCATTGGGAACCCCATGCTCAGTTTAATGGTTAGCTGTGAGCATCTGCCTCTGAGTATGTCAGACTCTTGCAGACCTCTAAGGAGACAGCTATATCAGGCTCCTGTCAGCATGTACATCCTGACATCCACAACAACCTCTACCTTTGGTGACTGCACATAGGATGGATGTCCAGATGGAATGGTCTGTAGACGGTCCCTCCTTCAGTTTCTGTCCTGCACTGTGTCTCCATATTTGCACCCTTGAGTATTTTGTTACTCCTTCTAAGAAGGACTGAAGGCTCCCCTATTTGGTCATCATTCTTCATGAGCTTTATGTGGTCTGTGAGTTGAATCTTGGGTATTTCAGGCTTCTGGGCTAAAATCCAATAATCAGTGAGTGAATACCATGTGTGTTCTTTTGTGATTGGGTTACTTCACTCAGGATGATATTTTCTAGTTCCATCCATTTATATAAGAATTATCAAATCCATTGTTTTTAATAGCTGAGTAATATTCCATTGTATAAATGTACCACATTTTTTGTATCCATTCCTCTGTTGAAGGGCATCTGGGTTCTTTCCAGTTTCTGGCTATTATAAATAAAGCTGCTATGAACATAGTGGAGCATATGTCCTTGTTATGTGTTAGAGCATCTTCTGGATATATACCCAGGAGTGGTATAGCTGGGTCCTCAGGTAGTGATATGTCCAATTTTCTGAGGAACCGCCAGACTGATTTCCATAGTGGTTGCACCATCTTGCAATCCCACCAACAATGGAGGAGTGTTCCTCTTTCTCCACATCCTCGCCAGCATCTGCTATCACCTGAGTTTTTGATCTTAGCCATTCTGACTGGTGTGAAGTGGAATCTTAGGGTTGTTTTGATTTGCATTTCCCTGATGACCAAGGATGCTGAACATTTCTTTAGGTGCTTCTCGGCCATTCGCATTTCCTCAGTTGAGAATTCTTTGTTTAGCTCCTTACTCCATATTTTAATAGGGTTATTTGGTTGCCTAGAGTCTAGTTTCTTGAGTTCTTTGTATATATTGGATATTAGTCCTCTATCGGATGTGGGATTGGTAAAGATCTTTTCCCAGTCTGTTGGTTGCCGTTTTGTCCTATTGACAGTGTCCTTTGCCTTACAGAAACTTTGCAATTTTATGAGGTCCCATTTGTCAATTCTTGATCTTAGAGCATAGGCCATTGGTGTTCTGTTCAGGAACTTTCCCCTGTGCCTAGGTATTCGAGGGTCTTCCCCACTTTCTCTTCTATTAGTTTCAGTGTGTCTGGTTTTATGTGAAGGTCCTTTATCCACCTGGACTTGAGCTTTGTACAAGGAGATAGGAATGGATCGATTTGCATTTTTCTGCATGCTGTCCTCCAGTTGAACCAGCACCATTTGTTGAAAATGCTGTCCTTATTCCACTGGATGGTTTTAGCTCCTTTGTTAAAGATTAAATGACCATAGTTGTGTGGGTTCATTTCTGGGTCTTCAACTCTATTCCACTGATCTTCCTGCCTGTCTCTGTACCAATACCAGGCTGTTTTTATCACTACTGCTCTGTAGTAAAGCTTGAGGTCAGGGATGTTGATTCCTCCAGAAGTTCTTTTATTGTTGAGGATGGTTTTTGCTATCCTGGGGTTTTTTGTTCCAAAGAAATTTCAGAATTTCTCTTTCTAGTTCAGTGAAGAATTGAGTTGGGATTTTAATGGGGATTGCATTGAATCTGTAGATTGCTTTTGGCAAGATGGCCATTTTTACTATATTAATCCTGCCAATCCATGAGCATGGGAGATCTTTCCATTTCCTGAGATCTTCTTCAATTTCTTTCTTCAGAGACTTGAAGTTCTTGTCATACAGATCATTCACTTGCTTGGTTAGATTCACCCCGAGGTATTTTTATATTATGTGTGACTATTGTGAAGGGTGTCATTTCCCTAATTTCTTTTTCAGCCTGTTTATCTTTCATGTAGAGGAAGGCTACTGATTTGTTCGAGTTGATTTTATACCCTGCCACCTTGCTGAAGTTGTTTATCAGGTTTAGGAGTTCTCTGGTGGAGTTTTTGGGGTCACTTAAGTATACTATCATATCATCTGCAAATAGTGATATTTTGACTTCTTCCTTTCCTATTTGTATTCCTTTGATTTCTTTTTGTTGTCTAATTGCTCTGGCTAGGACTTCCAGTACTATATTGAATAGGTAGGGAGAGAGTGGGCAGCCTTGTCTAGTCCCTGATTTTAGTGGGAATGCTTCAAGTTTCTCTCCATTTAGTTTGATGTTAGCTACTGGTTTGCTGTATATTGCTTTTACTATGTTTAGGGATGGTCCTTGAATTCCTGTTCTTTCCAAGACTTTTACCATGAAGGGATGTTGAATTTTGTCAAATGCTTTCTCAGCATCTAATGAGATGATCATGTGGTTTTTTTCTTTGAGTTTGTTTATATAGTGGATTACATTGATGGATTTCCGAATATTGAACCATCCCTGCATTCCTGGGATAAAGCCCACTTGATCATGATGGATGATTGTTTTGATGTGTTCTTGGATTCGGTTTGCTAGAATTTTATTGAGTATTTTTGCATCGATATTCATAAGAGAGATTGGTCTGAAGTTCTCTTTCTTTGTTGGGTCTTTGTGAGGTTTAGGTATGAGTGTGATTGTAGCTTCATAGAACGAATTGGGTAGTGTTCCTTCTGTTTCTATTTTGTGGAATAGTTTGAAGAGAATTGGTATTAGGTCTTCCTTGAAGGTCTGATAGAATTCTGCACTAAAACCATCTGGTCCTGGGCTTTTTTTGGTGGGGAGATTTTTAATGACTGCTGCTATTTCTTTAGGGGTTATGGGACTGTTTAGATGGTTTATTTGCTCCTCATTTAACTTTGGTACCTGGTATCTGTCTAGAAAATTGTCCATTTCATCCAGATTTTCCAGTTTTGTTGAGTATAGGCCTTTGTAGTAGGATCTGATGATTTTTTGAATTTCCTCAGTTTCTGTTGTTATGTCTCCCTTTTCAGATCTGATTTTATTAATTTGGGTACTGTCTCTGTGCCCTCTGGTTAATCTGGCTAAGGGTTTATCTATCTTGTTGATTTTCTCAAAGAACCAACTCCTGGTTTTGTTGATATTTTGTATAGTTCTTTCTGTTTCTACTCGGTTGATTTCAGCCCTGAGTTTGATTATTTCCTGACGCCTGCTCCTCTTGGGTGTATTTGCTTCTTTTTGTTCTAGAGCTTTCAGGTGTGCTGTCAAGTTGTTAATGTGTGCTCTCTCCAATTTCTTTCTGTAGGCACTTAGAGCTATGAGTTTTCCTCTTAGCACTGCTTTCATGGAGTCCCACAAATTCTGGTATGATGTTTCCTCATTTTCATTAAATTCTAGAAAGTCTTTAATTTCTTTCTTTATTTCTTCCTTGACAAAGTCATCATTGAGTAGAGCATTGTTCAGTTTCCACATGGATGTGGGTTTTCCCTTGGTTCTGTCATTATTAAAGACCAGCCTTAGTCCGTGGTGATCTGATAGGATGCAGGGGATTATTTCAATCTTTTTGTATCTGTTGAGGACTGTTTTGTGACCAATTATATGGTCTATTTTGGAGAAGGTACCATGAGGTGCTGAGAAAAAGGTACATTCTTTTACTTTAGGATGAAATGTTCTATAGATATCTGTTAAATCCATTTGGTCCTTAACTTCTGCTAATTTCAATGTGTCTTTGTTTAGTTTCTGTTTCCACGATCTGTCCATTGGAGAGAGCGGGGTGTTAAAATCCCCCACTATTATTGTGTGAGGTGCAATGTGTGCTTTGAGCTTTAGTAAAGCTTCTTTTATGTATGTAGGTGCCCTTGCATTTGGAGCATAGATGTTCAGAATTGAGAGTTCATCTTGGTAGATTTTTCCTTTAATGAGTATGAAGTGTCCTTCCTTATCTTTTTTGATTACTTTTGGTTGAAAGTCGATTTTATTTGATATTAGAATGGCTACTCCAGCTTGTTTCTTGGGACCATTTGCTTGGAAAATTGTTTTCCAGCCTTTTACTCTGAGGTAATGTCTGTCTTTGTCACTGAGGTGCGTTTCTTGTATGCAACAAAATTCTGGGTCCTGTTTATGTATCCAGTCTGATAGTCTACGTCTTTTTATTGGAGAATTGAGTCCATTGATATTAAGGGATATTAAGGAAAAATGATTGTTGCTTCCTGTTATTTTTGTTATTAGAGGTGGAATTATGTTTGTGTAGCTACCTTTTTTTGGGGGGTTGTTGGAAGATTACTTCCATGCTTCTTCTCGGTTGTAGTTTCCTTCCTTGTGTTGGCATTTTCCATCAATTATCCTTTGAAGTGTTGGGTTTGTGGGAAGATATTGTGCAAATTTGGTTTTGTCATGGAATATCTTGGTTTCTCCATCTATAGTGATTGAGATTTTTGCTGGGTATAGCAGTCTGGGCTGGCAGTTGTGTTCCCTTAGAGTCTGTATGATATCAGACCAGGATCTTCTGGCTTTTATAGTCTCTGGTGAAAAGTCTGGTGTAATTCTTATAGGTCTGCCTTTATATGTTACTTGACCTTTTTCCCTTACTGCTTTTAGTATTTTTTCTTTGTTTTGTGCATTTGGTGTTTTGATTATTATGTGACGCGAGGTATTTCTTTTCTGGTCTAGTCTGTTTGTTGTTCTGTAGGCTTCTTGTATAGGTATCTCGTTCTTTAGGTTGGGGAAATTTTCCTCTATAATTTTGTTGAAGATATTTACTGGCCCTTTAGATTGGGAATCTTCACTCTCATCTATACCTATTATCCTTAGGTTTGGTCTCCGGATTGCATCTTGGATTTCCTGGATGTTCTGTGTTAGGAGCTTTTTGCATTTTGCATTTTCTTTGACTGTTGTGTCGAGGTTTTCCATGGTATCTTCTGCTCATGAGATTCTCTCTTCTATCTCTTGTATTCTGTTGGTGATGCTTGCATCTATGACTCCTGATCTCTTTCCTACGTTTTCTATCTCCAGAGTAGTCTCCCTTTGAGATTTCTTTATTGTTTCTATTTCCAGTTTTAGATCCTGGATGGTTTTGTTCAATTCCTTCACCTGTTTGGTTGTGTTTTCTTGAAATTCTTTAACGGATTTTTGTGTTTCCTCTTTAAGGGCTTCTACCTGTTTACCTGTGTTCTCTTTCAATTCTTTCAAGGATTTTGTGTTTCCTCTTTGAGGGCTTCTACCTGTTTACCTGTGTTCTCCTGTACTTCTTTAAGGGAGTTACTTATGTCCTTCTTAAAATCCTCCATCATCATCATGAGAAGTGATTTTAATTCTGAGTCCTGTTTTTCGTGTGTGATGGAGTATCCAGGGCTTGCTATTGTGGGAGAACTGGGTTCTGATGATGTCAGGTAACTTTGGTTTCTGTTGCTTGTGTTCTTGCGCTTGCCTTTCGCCATCTGGTTGGCTCTAGTGTTACCTGTGCTCACTGTGTCTGACTGGAGTCTGTCTTTCCAGTTATCTTGCTTGTGTCAGATCTCCTCGGATTCCAGATGTCTCTGTGTTCCTGTGATCCTAAGCTCCCTCTGCTCTGGATGTAGTAGGTCTTCTAGGATGTCTCAGGATCAGATGTTTCCACAGGCGCAGGCCCGCTAATTGTCCTCTGCTCCTCTGGGTGCAGTGGGTCCCTCTAGGATGTCTCAGGATCCGGTGTTTCCACAGGAGCAGACCAGCTGCAGGTCCCCCCAGGCCAAAGGACCAGGCTCCCAGTGCAAGGGAAGTTATAGTTGGAGGGGCGGGCCTCTGCTCTGCGTGCAGTGGGTCCCTCTAGGATGTCTCGGGATCCGGTGTTTCCACAGGAGCAGACCAGCTGCAGGTCCGCCCCAGGCCAAAGGCCCAAATCTCTTTCTACCCGTGATGGTCAAGGGTAGAGGGGATGACTTCATAAAAGCCCATGGAAAATACAGTGAGAACTGAGAAATTCCAGCCACAGTCTGCTCTCTAGCTATCTCCTGACACACCCACAACAGGCTTAGTGCATTAACCACATGGGGTTTGTAAGTTTTCATGTTTTATTTCCTTTTGAATTTACTAATCTTTCTCTTTTAATGACACAAACCACACTTTATATCCAGAAGGTAAAAAAAAAAAAAATAAAGCAATATCTGCATTCTAATTTTCAACAGTGAAGTAAAAAGCTGCTCCTAAAAACCTAAAGTTTCACAAGGGATAAAGAAGTCCCAAATACCCATTTGATACAGGTGAAAGAGGGAGGAAACACAGGTATGGGGAATAGACTTAGTCCTGAGGGTTGGTCTGAGCTGCTCACTTTGCCACACTGTGCTGACAGGAGACAGAATGAGATGAATTAAAAAGAGAAACTGGGAGAGTTGGATTCATAGTAGAGAAGGAGAGATCTGAACACATCCTGTAAGACTCAGTCCCATATAAGGGAGTGCTTTTATTCTGGGAATAGGAGATATTCAGACTATTCTAAAGATCTCAACTCAAAAGGTTCCAATCCTTAGACTCCCCATAACCTAGGAATCTATCTGTCCAAGCACATGCCACAGGTTTAGCCCTGCAAGTTCTTACCTTTATAGATGGTCAGAGAATCACCAGATCCTTAATTATGTTCCTGTCTGTGGTAGAACAAATGAAGCTTGATCAGAACCAACATGATGGCATAAAGAAGGAGTTACGAGCTGCCTGTGTTCCCACATGGATGGACTTCTGTCTATTCTATTCCATACCAGGAATCATATCCAACCATATGATTGAGGTAGGGGTTTCATCTGTGTCCATGGTCATGGCAAAGCTCCTGGGAGACCGGCAGACTGTGAGAATGGGAGAGGGACAGGTGTGCCACATCTGCCCCAGGTGGAGTTGCAGACCAGAAGGAAGACAGGGCTGCAGCAGAGCTGATAGGTCCTGCAGAAGCTGGGATCAACTTATGCAACTGGGGCAAGTTTCTCACCTATATCCCTGGTTGTGGCAGACCTCCTGGAAGACAGGCAGTCTGTGTCTGTTAAGGGTGATTCTTGGGAGAGAGTCAGGCTGTTGGGTATGGGAGATGGGCATGTATCCCTGATCTGCCCTGGATGGAGTTGATTTAGTTTCAAATAACATGGAAAACACTGGAGGACTTAGAGCATTAGACAGAGGTAACAGTAATCCCAGATGGGTTTTAAGAGCAGTGTTGCTTGGACATGAATGAAATAATATCATTCTAAGACTCCATATGTATTTTATAGTTACTAGTAAATTCATTAGGAACATGTTTTTTTCTACTTATGATAGCAATGAGGGCCTAACATGACTGACCATTTTAATTCCACCCAACTTTGGTAACAATTGCAAAGATTTGAAAAAAAAAAATATATACTCTAAAAAAAAAGCTCCAATGGCTGTATGCTTTGTTGAAGGAGACAAATGTGAATCTATTCTTAGAATAACTGACTGTAAAACTGCTGAAATTTCAATTTCATAACCTTTTATGGTTCATTGTTTCTCTAGATTGCCTTGTATGTCATATATTAGAAAAGATTTACACATTTTCTTCTTGTTAATCTAATCAGACCATTTGGTTCTGGAATTCAGTCATGATACTAGGAGGAGGGAAGAAATAAGATAATTACTGTAACTTTACAGTTCTAGCATGTGCCTGTATATACCCAGAGACATAGACACATTATTCTCTCATGATCTTTGAAATGGTCCAGCTCTTCTATATATTACCAACCTCTGGACATCTTTATTAGAGTGAAAAATGGACTTTTACTAATTACAAACATTGTCTTGGTAGTCTCAAGTTGTTAAATGTTTCCTAGCTTATTTCAATGAATGGTACTTGTAGAGCTATTTATGAGTTGTGAAAACCATCTTCAAATATGGTAAAAATTGAATGAGAAATAGGAGAATGAAACAGGAATTCTTATTTAGATAGAATTAAGTTTGCAGTGCTGTCAGAATCTTATGGTAGATGACTAATGAATAGGATATATGTTTGAATCTATACTTATTTAGAAAAGTGCAATTTAAAACTCATACATCAGTTGGAGTGGATCTAATTAGAGGCCAGGAAATATTATGGGCTCATGTACACTATTCAAGTTTTCCTTAGTTAAGAAGGTAGGTCAATGATTAGAAATAGACCATGAGTTGTAAATATCTCTCTGCTTTAATTATGCCTGAATGAATTATGCCCAAAATGTATGACTGTTTAGTGATTTTATTCTTCAAATACTCTTCAGGAAAAAATTCTCAATGGAAAGTTAATACATGTTTTCCACTAATGAGTAACTTTGGGGACTGAATCTCCAAGGTCAAGAAAGAATTGATTCTGTAGAAAAACTTTTTCTGATCCCAAGAGAGGTAATTCAGTCTAGACTTCCAGACTCCATCATCTGTACTCTCATATATGGTCTCAGCAATGACTGCAAAGGGCAGGATGCTTTTAGATCTAAGACTATTGGGCAAAGTGGATGTTTCTAAGTTTATCACTCATGAGTGTACATTAGAGAAGTCAGAAGGTAAGTGTGAAATGTGGTTTTTATGGAGTATGAGCTCATATTTTATATTGGAACCTAGAAGATGTAGTACAGGATATCATTCCATTTGTATGTTAGTTTCTAAAGTTGAATGTAAATAATCCCACTGAAAGAAAACATGTTTCACAGTAAAAATGCTTCTATGAAGAAATGTTATTTTGTATTATACATATATGCATATATCATACACACAGAAACACAGACAGACAGACAGACACACAGACACACAGACACACAGACACACAGACACCTATGTTCGAGGAAAAATATCCAAAATTGAAAACTTAGAGTGATTCCTTTACAAATATTTGAAGCATGAAACTGGAAATAGAAGAGAAGTACAGAAGATGACTTTAAAGAACACAGCAGGAGAAATCAGATTAAGAGACTGAGGATGAGTCAGAGAGATCACTAGAAACCAGGAGAATCCTGTAGGTACCTTGAAAGTCAGACAAATCAAGGGTTTGAAGTAAAAACTAAGGATTTTAAATTGAGGGCTGAAATATAAACCCAACATTGATGAGAGTTATTTTGTGAAATAAAAGCATAAATGCTTGCTTTAAGAGAATTCAAGAAAGTATGGAATTAAAACTTTTGATTAGAAGGCAGCTAGGCATTGAGACAGGACCTTTTGAATAAATGCATCATAAGAAATAGGAAAATGAGGCAATAGCTCTAGATTTCAAGTAATCATCACATATTACTATGTAGCCCACCTGGAGCTAAGTTTTTACATGCCACCTCAGATGCTGAAGTAGTTTTCAAATTACCTCAGTACTGAGTCTCAGTTGCTCTGAGATCCAATGGGATCTATCTATTTTATGGATAAATAGGTTTGAGATGAATACAATAGCAGTGATCAGTTTCAGATGATTACATTATCATTTAGAATATGTAACATGGGGATTGACAGCATGAGAGGCATGTCATTGGCTGACGGTGGGAAGGATTGTCTCTAGGGAAGAGTGTGAGAATAGATAAAATCTTGTATGAAAATAACCTCCCATTTCTTAGTACAAAGATGGAAGAGTGATTTTACATGTATGATTGACAGAACACTTCATTTTTAAAAATCCATTGCTGCTAACTGCAGCATCAGTTGTTTGAAACACAGATTCTCATATCTCACCCCAGTCTCTTAAGTCAGAACCGCTGGGGTGGAGTGCAACATCTGTGACTTAACAGCATCTCCAGGTGAGTGTCAGCTTTGTGAAACTTTGAAGTTCTCATTCTCATTTAAAATCTTATTCCTTAAAACTCATGTCTCCGTATTCTAAAATGTCTTCCATTGGCAGAACTACATGTGAGCATCCAGAAGTTAACAAACATGGACGTGAAAAATTAAAGGAAAAAAAGGATACTGTAGTCATAGTATATGGATCTTCTGTCTTTCAAATATAGCTTGTCATTTCCAGTTAGTGTAACATGATCCAGATTTTAAAAATTTTTTTTTTTTTACTTCTGAGCATTTTATATGCTCTTTACTGTACAGTATGAAGACAACCCCAAACAACTAAAATTATAACTCTCCACATAATTTGATTTAACTCCCCACATAATTTGTGGGAAGAGTGTGTATTTCTAATGCACCACAAAGACAGGCTCTCTCTCTCTCTCTCTCTCTCTCTCTCTCTCTCTCTCTCTCTCTCTCATTGTCCTTTGGTCCCCTTTATAATATTTAAGGCCTTATATACATTTACACCATTTCAAATACATATGTATGTATGTATATTAAAATCTAGAATCGGCATTTGAGAGAGAATGTGAGGGTTCTTCTGTTCTGAGTTTGTATCACTTCATTTAATAAAATTATTTTCAGGACCATTCACTTACTTGAAAATTTTTTATGTAAGTATTCTTAATCAGTGATTAAACTCTTATTATGTATACGTACCATATTTGTTTTTATTGAAAATAGATTCTTCTCTCACACAATACATTCTGACCTCAGTTTCTCTTCCCATCAGTTTTCCCATCTCTTCTCCCCTACCACACCCGTCTTCTATCAGATCCATTCCTTCTCAATTTCCCTTCAAAAAGAAGCAGCCCTCCAAGATACAGCAACCACACACAACAAAACAAAATACAAAAAGACAAGGCAAAACCCCTCATATAGAGGTAGGGCAAGGCAGTCCATTAGGAGGAAGAGTACCAAGTATAGGCAAAAGTATCAGCAACACACTTGCTGCTCAAACTATTAGGATTCCCACCTACCACCAAGCTAACAGCCATAACATCCACACTGAGGATATGATACAGACCCATGCGGGTCCTGTGCTTGCTGATTCAGTCACTGTGAGCCCATATAAACCCTACTTAGTTGATTCAGTGGGTCATTTTCTCCTGGTGTCCTACATCCCTTCTCATGTCTAAAATCTTTCCTCCCCCTCTTCCACTGTCTACTTCTCTTGATCATAATTAGAGCTTTCTGGTTTTAGAGCTTTCTAGTTTTAGAAGTCAAGTTGCTATGAGATCATTCCAGTTATTTTATGCAGGCATTTAATGATGTCAACTTTCCTCTTTCCACCACTTTCATTGTGTCCCATACGTTGGGAAATGCTGTGTATTCATTTTCATTGAATTCTAGAAAGTCTTTCGTTTCTTTATTTCTGTCTTCAGCCATTTTTCATTCAGGGGAGAGTTGTCTAGTTTCCAAAAGATTGTACACTCTCTTTTGTTTTTGTTGTTGATGATATCCCGCTTCAATTCATGGTGTGCTGATCAGATGCAGGGAGTTATTTCAATTTTCTTGTATACAGGGAGACTTGCTTTTTGTCGTCTTTTTCAATGATATTTTATCATAAAGTACATGTGTGTATATTTGTATTTGTATGTGCACAAGTATGTCAGTGACCACAGAGACCAAAAAAGGGCTTAGGGAGCTTGGAATTAGAGTTTCAGGTGCTTGTGTGTCACCTGACTTGGATGTGGGGAGCCAAACTCAGGTTTTCTGGAAAAGCAGCAACACTCAAGTACTGTGCCACCTTTCTAGCCCCAAACACAAATCTCTAAGTTATAGCATCCCAACATTAAACTTTCATTAATTTCTTCATTGTAAATATACAGATAATATAACTGTTGGCAAACAGTTGAAGAACAAGATTACATTTCTTTGTTTTTTGTAGTAGTAGAGCCCAGTCTATCACCGTAACACAATGGACTCCTTCCTAGATCTCCATTGTTAACCCATTCTTTTCATAAAAGAAAGAGTAAAAACATAGTTAAGCAGAGAGTACAATGAAAAAAAATACTGCTGAAGTATGAAAAGAAGGGAAATCATAATAAAAGAGAAGGAAGGAAAGAGAAAAGAAAGAAACAGAGAAAGAAAGAAAGAGAGAAAGAGAGAGGAAGAAAGATTGGACAGAGTATTGGAGCACCCTCTTTGTCAGTCTTCTTCTTACTAAGTACATAATATATTTTTTCTCCACACTCTTAAGATATTCTTTCATTTCCTTTGTGAGTTTTCAAAGCCATTATTTTCTTTGGAACAAAGTCTTGTTTTTCTAATTCTGGCTGTCCTTGACCAGGTCATAGGGAGGCAACCTCCAGAGTAGCATCTTATTCTGAAGATCAGTTTTAATCATTATAAAATTCATCTATTCTGTGATCTTTTTTTTAAAACAGAAATTATGGCCTCTACCCTCATGAAATTCACATTTAACCAAGAAGAAAAAATTTATATGTCATGGAAACTGAAAAACTCATCCAGACAATATCAACCTAAGCACCAGATCATCCTGTGTTTATATTTAAGAAGAGATAATATTAAAAAAGGTAAAGTATTCAATAACAGTTTAAAAGTGGACAAGAAGATAAAATTATAACATGGTTTTTTGGCCCTGTCAAATCTGACTAAAGATGAAGTTACTCAGGTGAAAGGATCTATGGTGATTAATGTTAGCAAGAGTGCATGATATCTGGAGCAAGAACTAGAAAAATCGTGGGTGACCAGCCAGAAAGACAAGACTGCCTAGCTAGGGCTGGGACAGGTGGCCAGAAGCACACCCATGATTTCCCAATAACCAGGCACAGTACAATATATGTAATTAATGGGAAATAAGAAACACTAGAGGTATTTGACCAAAAGAGTCAAGGTAAAACTGAAATATTTGCAGCTTGAATTATAGTCATTAGAGTACAATGAATCTAGCCAGTTATTCTCTTGATGCAATGAGCTCTGATTGAATTGATGGGAAAATGTCCAGTTAAAGTAAGAAAAGAAAAGGTGAACAAGGGGCTGAAATGAGGAACATTCTGTGGAGAATAATGTTATAACATTGTTTACGTATGCGGGAATGAAGGACATGGATGCACCATGTGTTCAATTCATATCAGTAGGACAATGCTTGGAGAAAATATGGTTCTTTCCTGAAATATTAAAATGAACCACAGAAGGTACAATGCACTGCCCACTTACTTGTTGTTGTTTTGTAATGCCAAGCACTAGGCATTACTCGAAGAGGAAAATTAGATACTGCTTTGCTTTCTCCTACTACATCTTAATTCCTTGCAAAGGAAGCAGATACTAACTTAAAACTTTAGGACCACGAGACTCAAGATGAGGTTGTTACTTTATACAGGGTGTTCCTCAAACCCATCTCCACCAAACCTAAAAGAGGAGACTTCCACCCCTAGACCAAGCAGAGAGGAGCTACCCAGAACCCTCTCTGTCTGGTGATCTGAATTCTTGCTTAGGCTGCGAGGCTAAGCACTGCAAGGGAATATAAATAAAAGTTTAAAATATCTATCTGGGTTCCCTGAGGGACAAGCCTGACTGCATAGGGGTTCATGTCAAAAGTATCCCCTCTCCAGGAAAAAGACATCAGGATGGGTATGGCCCTCATGCCTCACTGGACAGTGACAGGAGGACCTGAGCTATTACAAGGTCCCCTTCAATTATTGGAGGTCAGGCCTCTATCCCTGCCTTCGCAAGAATAGAATTGCCAAGGCCCTTCTATACTTAGAGAAGGGAGGAGATGTCAGAAGCAGCCCTACATATACACTAAAGGCCTAAAATCAGCCATAGACCTAAAGTCAACAATAGTCCTGACATACATGCATGCTAACACCAAGTCTTGGGTCTCTGTGGAAAAACACTGAAACAGCAGGCTACAAGCTATTGTAAACAGGTGGCTTCTGTGGAAATTTACCAGCCCAAGTAGTCATAGATCTTATAAATAGACAGCCTCGGTGGACAGTACCAACTTAGATAAGGACAAGTGAATCATAGGCAGAGTCATAGTGACCTGTCCCCTGAACCCACACCCAGCTGATACCCTGTTCTGAAAGGTATCTGTACTCCCCCTGAATACCTATGCTCCGGTGCCATTCCCTTCCCCACATTCTGCCTTTTTGTGTTTATAACCCCTGTGTAAATAAGGAAATTATGATGTGATTTAAATAACTAAATAAATTAAAAAAAAATAATATTTAAACGAAATATATGTGTTAACATACTGGATAGCACAAGTGTGGTAATCTATGATGGTGAAAGGGAGATCTGCCAATCAAAGAAACGTAAGACTTCCTAGGAAAGAAACACAGATAAACCCTCCTGTTTGAAACCATGTATTATCTCTCAGTCATATCACAGCTCAGGGATAGTGATATGGGGGAAACTGAGTCTGACTGTGGTGGAACTTTTGGTTGTCTTTGGATTAGGTAAACACACAATGATTACACACTAGTGGCTTACACAAAGTTATCAGAAGTCACAAACACACACTTCCCACATTGTTCTATGTGTTGCACTCTGCTGTCTCAGAGTCCATGGCGGCGGGGGGGGGGGATTCTTTTATCTTTTACTTGACCTTTGATCCAAAATGAATCTTTTTTCATTAATTACTTTGTAATATTATGTTAGTAACAGAAGCTGACTAAGAAAATTCATACTGAGAAATTTGAATGTTGCCTGCCAAAAACTCGTTGATTATGGACAGTGAGGCATGATTGAGTTGATGAGGCATCAAAATACCTTATAAACTCAAGGACTTATAAGGTTTCATACAAATTTTGGTTACCAAGTAAATTCTTTTAAGCAAAGAAGTAACATGATTTTATTATTTGAAGGAAATCTCATCACAGCACTGTGGACAACACATTATTTGAGGAAACACTGGTCACAATAAGTCACACAGTAAAAGAGCAGTACTGTACTTTGTCTACTGGATCTGCAACCAGGGGTGACTCTATGGACAGACTGGAAAATTTATTGAAATCCAACTTTGAGCAAAGCAGGAAGCTACATACTAAGATACAGTCTCTGCCTTCAAAGGAATCACAGTCAAACAGATTCACAGGAAGGTGTTTATTCAATCACGTAACAAACACAATGATTAAATAGCATAGCTTTCACCTAGAGAATTCCAGAAAAACACTCGACAAATTGTCTTTATGTCTCCCTAGGGAGCCATTTTTAATGAACTTGAAGTCTTGTCACTCCCTCTGCTATTCTAGTTTCCATTGTTCAATTTATGTCATGAGGGAGACCCATTGCCAAGGCATAGGTCTGGGTTGATGCCAGTTGTTGACTTCAGTGAAAGAATTGTCTTCATACCAATTTCTGTTTGAAATACAAGACCCATAATGAATTGCAGTCAGGCTCCTGGTTTTATTCTCTTGGGACTGTCTAGTGACCCAGAGAAATGGCAGCCCCTCTTTAGCATCTTCCTTGCTCTCTACTTGCTGGGACTTTTAGGGAACATGCTACTTCTGTTAACTATTAGTGTTGATGTCCACCTCCACACACCCATGTATTTCTTCCTCAGTCAGCTCTCACTTGTGGACCTTTGTTTCATCACCACCACAGCCCCTAAAATGCTAGACGCTTTGTGGACTGGAGATGGATCAATCTCATTCTCTGGATGCCTGACTCAGATGTGCTTGTTTGGTGTTTTTGCTGACATGGATAACCTGCTTCTGGCAGTCATGGCAATTGACCGCTATGCTGCTATCTGCCACCCACTTCAGTATCCACTTCTCATGACTCCTTGTAGATGTGGGGTTCTGGCCTGTGGGTCCTGGGGAGTAGCTCATTGTACATCTCTGGTCTATACCTTATTCCTCTCTCAGCTATCTTTTCATTCCAATCAAGAGATTCCTCATTTTTTCTGTGATTCTAGGCCCCTCTTATGGCTGTCTTGCTCTGATACTCTCTTCAATGAGTTCTTGATGATAGCTTTGTCTGCAGTTTTAGGAATCAGTGCACTTCTCTGCATTCTAAGTTCTTATGGTTGTATTTTTTATGCTGTGGCTAGGGTTCCATCAGCACAGGGGAAACAGAAAGCCCTGGCCACATGCAGTTCCCACCTCTCTGTAGTTCTCCTTTTCTACAGCACAGTCTTTGCCACCTACCTGAAGCCCCCATCTAGTTCTCACTCCTCTGGGGAGGTGGTAGCTGCTGTCATGTATACCTTGGTAACTCCCACTCTGAATCCCTTCATTTATAGTCTGAGAAATAAGGATGTTAAGAGTTCATTGAGAAGGATTCTGAACATTGAGAAGTCTCAGGACTAAGGATCAACACTCAGGAAGGATCACAGCCCACATCACTACCACACATGCAAAGTGAGTAAGTTAACATCATGGATCAAGCGAAAATTACATGATGGCTATGGCTAATCTTCATTGTTAACTTGACTGGATTTGGAGTCACCCTGAACACAGTACTTTGGGCATTTCTGTGAAGGTATTTCTGGAGAGATTTCACCAAGATAGAAAGATCTATTTGAATGTGTATAGCACCAACTGTTCCATAAAATTATCCTAGACTGATAATGGAAAGATTACAAACTTAGCTTACTATCATTATTCATCTGTTTTTGATTGTTGAACTCAGATACAATGTAACTCTTCACCTTGCCCTCATGCCTTGCTTTTCTCATCCTGATGTATTGTATTCTTCAAACCATGAATAAAATGAAACTTTCAATCTCAAATTGCTTGTCAGGTGTTTTATCACAGCAACAAGACAAGTAAGTACCAAGTAAAATAGTTTATTGGAAGAGTACTATGTTGAGTTTGTTATTCTTTAATTTTTCCTCTTATACTCATATTCCTGATGCATGAATATCCATTGCAATCACTGCATTCATGTGATAATTTTAAGAATTTTTACCAGTGGTTTAATAACAACAGCCCCCTGACAGCCTTATAGGATTTACTGCATCTCCTGTTCTGGAGATCTAGTGAATTAAAGCATTCCTATCTTTTATAAATATCTTTCCTCCCGCTGAACCTAGATACCATTGACAAATCATGTTAAAGGGAGCTTTAGTGTCCACAGAAGTTAAATCACAAGTAAGAAGTCAGGAAGCTGGTGAGTCTCACAATAGCCCAGGTCAATAGGAGCTGGATGAAAAAAAATATAATTTTATTCTATATTTTAATGGAGAGTATATTGCAGTATTCCTTTTAAAATAATTTATTATTATTGTTATTGTGTGTATATTTATAATATTACTTATGACATATCATGTCATGGAAAATAAAATTACAAGTTCCACCATTCAATTTGCATGCTCAAACCAAATACACACAATAGGAAAGAGGTGTTCAAATGTCATACTGCAGTAACATACATGAACACTGTTCTAGATTTGTGTTGGTGTCTTGTTTCTATAATTTTCTTTTCATTAATCACTCACAGCAGTGCCACCCACATACAGCAATGGGTTACAGAGTGGCAATCCAGTACATATCTTCACTGTGTGAGTATCAAACCAGAGCACTATTTGTGTTGTATGCAGTAAACAATTCATAGTAATTTACATAATCTTTTAAACTAACATCTGAAAATTGTTTAACTATCATCTTCCCCTGGGCAACGCTCTTAAGATATAAAGTGGAATTCTGAAAAAGAACATAATTACTCCATCTCCAGCCCATTTTGTGTGACTTTTCAATCAAGACATTGACAGTTAAATAGGAAATCTTCACTGCCCTCCATCTTAGGCCACATTTCAGTTGGTTTGCAGTAGAAAAACCTTCTTAGTGTGTGCTGGACCTCCTGTTTCCTCAAGGTATAGATGACAGGGTTGAAGATGGGGGTGACCACTGTTTAGAGCAGGGCAATGACCCTGGAGAGAAACTGGGAATGGACAGCAGAGGGCGCAGTGTACAAGACCATGAGTGTTCCATAGAATGTGGCCACCACAACCATGTGAGAGGAGCATGTGGAGAAGGCTTTTGTACATCTTTTCCCAGAAGAAAGTCTCAGCACAGTCACCATAATCTGAGCATAGAAGATCAGAACTAGCCCAGAGGGGACAGTCAGGAAGACACAAAGAGAACCAAAGTAGTCACCTGGACAAGTCCAGTATCTGAGCAAGCCAGGACCATCATGGGTGAAAAATGACAGAAAAGTGATCAATTAGGTTGGGGCCACAGAACCTTAGCTGAGCATCAGAACAACAACTAGTCCATCTACCATGATGCCAGACTGTGAGCATCCAGCCAAGGTACCATTCATGCTTGATCAGGTGTGAGTATCATAGAAGGTGACAGATTTCAAGATAGAGATCAACTTGATAATGATTTTTTATTTGATTATGATAGTTAAATACATACATATGAATTTACATGTATAAGTATGTATGTATGTTTATACACAAATACATATATCATCTACTGAGTCCATTTTTGTTGTTTATGTATAAATGGTTTCAGTGCTGATCACCCTGTACTGGAAAACCAATGAGTGTATTTATTCATGTGAGACTTTCATTCTTCTTCCTCAAGCAGTTATCAGCTTTCCATAATTCTTTGGCTAGTGGTGGGAATCCACACAAATTTCTCCCTCACTTGTTGATATTGCCCCAGTTCCTGTATTGTTTATGAAGCCTTTTTGAGCATAGACATTTTGAGAATAGACCACCCGGATTCTGGCTCTTACAATCTTTTCACCTCCTTCTAAATGTTTGCTGAACCATAGAGACAGAAGCTGTGATGCAGATGTATCCATTGGAGCTGAGATCCCTGTGATCAGTTGATCTCTGTTCTATGTTCAACTGTGGTTTTCTGTGATGATCTCTGTCATAGTTTGAATGTTCTTGGTTCAGGGACTGGCCTTATTAGGAGGTGTGGCCTTGTTAGAGTAGATGTGGCCTTGCTAGAGGAACTGTGTCACTGTGGGGCTGCGCTTTCAAACTCTCCTTCTAGCTTCCCATGAGACAGCTTTGGTTTGCCTTCAGAAAAAGATGTAGAACTCTTAGGTACCATATCCCTGGATGCTGCTATGCTTCCTGCCATGACAATGGACTGAATCTCTGAACCTGTGAGCCAGCCTCAGTTAAATGTTGATTTATAAAATTCACCTTGGTCATGGTGTCTCTTCACAGCATTGGAAACCCTAACTAATATTCCTCATTTGCTGTAAAAAAGAGTTTCTTTGATGAAGGGTCGTAGCTACACATATCTGTGGGTATAAGGATAAGATTTAGAAAGTAGTAAGGTTAAGCAACATGTCACAGTAGATTCTTTACTAAAGTCTATGACCTCTCTAGCCCTAAGAAGATGGCTAGGTTTGCAGTACAAGGTATGACTTTCCTGCTGATAAGTGGACTTTAAGTCCAATTAGACAGCAGTTGGTTGCCACCAACTTGTGAATACCACTTACTGCACCTTTGTGTATGTCTTTCCTTGTTGGCCATTGCTGTGCCACAATAAAAAGAGCTGGAAGCTGAAGCTTTGAGAGTAGGAGAACAGGGAGGCAGACTGAGAGCTAAATGTTAGAGAGGAGGAGGCAAGAGAATAGGGTTGAGTTGGGATAACTACTTCAGGAATCTGCCCCCAGAAAAAAAAGGCTAACATTTATACTATACAGATGTCTCCAGGTCTTTACTCTTAAACCCCAAGCAGTACCACTTACTCCCAAATCCCCCACAGCCCACAGTTATTGTTGTTCTCCTCCTCCTCCTCCTCTCTCCTCCTCCTCCTCTTCCTCCTTCTCTTCTACTTTATCCTTCTCTTCCTGCTTCTTGTTCTTCTTGTTCTTGTTCTTTTTTTCCTTCTTCCTTCTTCATTTCTTGTTTTCCTCTTCTTCCTCATCCTCCTCTTCCTGCTCCTTCTTCTATTTAAGACTGGTTTCTCTGTGTAGCGCTGGCCATCATGGAACTTGTTCTGTAGAGGAAACTGGCCATGAACTTGGAGATCCACCCACCTCTGCTTCCCAAGTGCTGGGATTAAAGGTATGCAATGCCAACACCTGGCCAAACTATGAGACTTAACTCCTCCTGTGAATTCAGTAAACCCACCTGAGAGCTGCTCTCAATAAACCTACCTTTATACTGTAATTTGGCTCAATTCAATTTATTACTTAGGCAAAGAATCCTATCAAGTTCTAACATCTAGACATGAATATTCAAAGAGTTCACTATTTGTGGCCACTCTTATTTAAACCACCACATTCCATTCCATGGAGCCCATAGCCTTGTGTCCATATCAGATTGCAAAATGCATTTAGTCTAATTTCAAAAGTCTCCATAGTCTTTCAGAGTCTTGATACAGTTTAAAATTCTCATGTCCAAAGTCTCTTCTGAGACTTGACACAATATCTTATTAGTAACCCATAATAAAATCAAAAGAACAAAGCAAATTACACACGTCCAACATACAATGGCACAGAATTTACATTGTCATTCCAATGGAAGAAAGGGAACACAGTAAAATTCTAAAGCACTGAAATTGCTAAAGTAAAAATTCCATACGAAATAGAAGATAACTAATCACTGTATTCAGATAACTGCCAGCATAAAATTATTAGAGTTTCAGGGCGCAGTCCTCATTCCCTTTCTCATTTTAGTCATTCCCTATGCAGTTTCATCAATATTCAAGACATTACATATAACTCACATGGCATGACATTCCAAATCTGTTTCATTCTACTGTAGATCAAGTGTAGAGGAGATGACTACATCCAAGCCCATAAAATATGCATCACTGACAAATTCCAGCAGCAATCTGTTCTCTAGTCTCTCCTGACCCACCCACAATAGACTCCGTGCATTACTGAGGTTTATGGTGTTTGTGTTAGTTTAATGTTTTATTTCCTTTCAAATTTACAAATCTTCCTCTTTTAATAACACAAACCAAATCTTATATTCAGATGGTATAAAAACAATAAGAAAAAAAGCTACGTCTACACCTTTATTTTCAATAGGGAAGTAAAAAGCTGCTCATGGAATCCTAAAGTTTCACAAGGGATGAAGAAGTCCCAGATTCGCTATGTTACAGGTGAGACAGGGAAAATACACAGGTATAGGGATTAGACTCAGTCATCAGGGTTGGTCTGGGCTGCTCACTTCATCACATTGTGCTGACAGGGCACAGGATGAGATGCTAACTGAAGAAAGAGAAACTGGCAGACTTACATTCATAGTAGAGAAGGAGAGATCTGAACACATTCTGTAAATACACACAAGGCAGTACTTTTATACTGGGGAATACAAGATATTCAGACTATTCCCTGGGAGTGGTGATAATCTAAAGAACTCAACTCAAAATGTTCCAATCCTTAGAGTCCCCATAACCTAGGAATCTATCTGTCCAAGCACATGCCACAGGTTAGGCCCTGCCAGTTCTTACCTTTCAAGAAGGTGAGAGAATCATCAGAGCCTTAATCATGTTCCTGTCTGTGGTAGAACAAATGAGACTTGATCAGAACCAATATGATAGGATAAAGAAGGAGTTATGAGCTGCCTGTGTTTCCCCATGGGCTCCTGTCTACTCTATTCCATGCTAGGAATCATATCCAACCATATGTACTGGCAGGCTTAGTGTAACTGCTGCTTGTTTCACCCGTGGGAAAAAAAACAGTGGTCAAGAGGCCTGGAAGGCAGCAGGACCATGAAAGTCTATGAAAAGCCTTAATCCTAGCCCAAAGGAAGCTACTAGAACTAGGACTTCAGACTCAGGGAAGGATGTGAAAATCTGCTGAGATATGAAGGAGCTTCCTAGATGGTCTGTACTCAGTAGGGACTTTCTACTTTGACTATGACCTTTATTTCCCATGTTTCCATGCACAGTAAGTTGTCAGCACAGAGACTCAGGCAAAGTGAACACTTGTTTGTGATACTGCTTTCCAGTTCATGCTGCTCATGAAACTACATCAGTGTGACTTTCATTAGTGTACCCTAGTGCTTGTGTATGCAAATATGTATGCTATTACCTACTATGTGGGATAAAGTGGCTTCTGTGATATTTTATGCACTTTAGGTAAACACCCCTTTAAAATGTAAGTAAAATGTCTTGAAGTGAATTAAAAAAATATTTTCCCAGATTAGTAATTTTGGAATTTTGATCCCTTAAGATTTAATTATTTGGGATTTAGTTGGATTTAAACAATTTAATTGTTTAAATTGTGTTTTTGGAGTCTGTCTGTATGTGGTTGGTTCATGTCTATAATTCTAGTATTAGGGAGGCAGAAATAGAAGGATTGCTGGAGTTTAATTGATAGCTGTTCTAACCAAATTGATTAGATCCCATCTCAAGGAAACATAGAAAGGACAGAAGAAGACACACCTCCATCACCCCTGGCTTGTGCATACCTACACACACATATACCCACATACATACACATAGATACACACAAGCACAGACATACATACAAACACATACACATGTGCACACACACACACACTGCAAACATAGTAACATTATCCACACCAGCACCTACATCATACACTCATAAACAGAATTAGCTTGGAGTGCTATCTTTACTTATTAAAAGTGGTTCCTAGTTGTTCCTCACACCTGCTCACTGCAGAGTCTCCTTTCCATTCTGCAAGGATTTTTGAAGCAGCTCCAGGCATTCTCCCTCCATATAGGCCCAGAAGTACTCTGCTGTACCATCTGACTATAACTTGAGTTTGGTGGTCTGAGCTTCCATGTCTGCTGAAGTCCAGGAGTTCAGGTACTCATTCAGGGTGATGCAATCTGAGCCATCAGAGGCAGTCTGATAGAGTGCTTCAAGAAGGCACATATCTGGTCCTACCTTGCAGGCAATATTCCTCTGCAGGATGTGAAAGTCTGGCAGCAACCTGCCTGTCAGCCTAGGCTACCCCACCCTTCTCTGCCCACTCACAGGATTTGGATGTAAACTAAAAGTGAAACCAGTTCAGGGTCCTGCATATGCTGAGATCTCTGGGGGTCCCAGCTGAGGCAGGTATTAGGGCAGGGGTTTCCCTGTGTACCTGGTTGTGGCAGACCTCCTGGAAGACAGGCAGTCTGTGTCCCTAACTAAGACAGACTTCCTGGGAGACAGGCAGGCTGTGGGGTATGGGAGAGGGGCAGGCAAGCCTGAGCTGCCCTGGATGGAATTGTTTGACTTTCAAATAACATGGGAGGCATTGGAGGGACTAGAGCATTAAAAAGGGGTAACAGTAATTCCAGATGGGTTTAAAGAGCAGTATTACTTGAAAATGAATGGAAATAATATCATTCTAAGACTCCATTTGTATTTTATATTTACTATTAAAATCATTAGGAACATTGCTTTTTTTTTTTTTTTTTTTTTACCAGTCATTTATGATAGTAATGAATGGCTAAAATGATGGACCATCTTAATTCCACCCAACTTTTGTATGGTGTAGGAATTACAAAGATTTGAATATATATATATATATATATATATCACTCTAACTTAAATATATATTTGAATACACACACACACACACACACACACACACACACACACACACACATATATATATATATTATATATATATATATATATATATATACTCTCATTTAAAAAATCTCCAATGATCGTATGCTTTGTTGAAGGAGACAATATGAATCTATTCATAGAATAACTGACAGTAAATTGGTGAAATTTCTACTTCATTACCTTCTGTGGTTCATTGTCTCCCTAGGTTGCCTTGTATGTCATACATTAGAAAAGATTTACGCATTTTCTTCTTGTTAATCTGATCAGACCATTTGGTTCTGGAATTCAGTCATTATACTAAGAGGAGAAATAAGATAATTACTGTAACTTTACAGTTCTAGCAGGTGGCTGTATATACCCAGAGACACAGAAACATTATTCTCTCATGACTTTGGAAATGGTCCAGCTCTTCTATATATTACCAACCTCTGGACATCTTTATTAGAGTGAAAAATGGACTTACTGATTTCACATGTTGTTTTGGGGGTCCAAAAAGTTAAATGTTTCCTAGCTTATTTCAATGAATGGTACTCGTAGAGCTATTTATGAGTTGTGAAAATCATCTTCAAATATGGTAAAAATTGAATGAGAAATAGGAGAATGAAACAGGAATTCTTATTTAGATAGAATTAAGTTTGCAGTGCTGTCAGAATCTTATGGTAGATGACTAATGAATAGGATATATGTTTGAATCTATACTTGTTTTAAAAAGTGCAATTTAAAACTCATACATCAGTTGGAGTGGGTCTAATTAGAGACCAGGAAATATTATGGGCTCATGTACACTATTCAAGTTTTCCTTAGTTAAGAAGGTAGGTCAATGATTAGAAATAGACCATGAGTTGTAAATATCTCTCTGCTTTCACATCTCAATTATGCCCAAAATGTATGGCTGTTTAGTGATTTTATTCTTCAAATACTCTTCAGGAAATATTCTCAATGGAAAGTTATTATATATTTTCCACTAATGAGTATCTTTGGGAACTTAATCTCCAAGGTCAAGAAAGAATTGATTCTGTAGAAAAACTTTTTCTGATCCCAAGAGAGGTAATTCAGTCTAGACTTCCAGACTCCATCATCTGTACTCTCATATATGGTCTCAGCAATGACTGCAAAGGGCAGGATGCTTTTAGGTCTGAGACTATTGGACAAAGTGGATGTTTCTAAGTTCATCACTCATGAGTGTACATTAGAGAAGTCCGAAGGTAAGTGTAAAATATAGTATTTTATGGAGTATGAGCTCATATTTCATAGTGGATCATAGAACATGTAATATAGGACATCATTCCATTTGTATGTTAGCTTCCCAAGTTGAATGTAAATAATCTCACATAAAGGAAAACATGTTTCACAGTAAATATGCTTTGATGAAGAAATGATAGTATATATTATATATGTGCATAAACACACACACACACACACACACACACACACACACACATGCACACGTTTGAGGAAAAAAAATCCAGAATTGAAAACGGAGTGATTTGCTTACAGGTGTTTGAAGCATGAAACTAGTAATAGAAAATAAGTACAAAGGTGAGTTTAAAAGTAATTTAAAACAGAAGGGGAAACCAGATTAGGGGACTGAAGAGGAGTCAGAGAGATCAATAGACACCAGGAGAGTATTGTAGGTACCTTGAAAGTCAGACAAATGAAGAGTTTGAAGTAAATACAAAAGATTTTTTTTTTGTTTTGTTTTTTGTTTTTTTTGGAAATTTTTTTTTTTTACATTTCAGATATTCTCCCCTTACCCCATTTCCCCCCCCCTCCCTCCCAGGAACTCACTATCCCTTCCCCCATCCTCCTGCCTCCACATTGGTGTACCCCCACCCACCCTCCCCCGTACCTCACCTCCCCACCCTCGAATATCCTCCCCCCAATGTCCAGCCTTCATGGGACCAAGGATCTCTTCTCCCACTTATATATATAGCTCCCTTGCATATATAGCTGGAGCCTTGGGTCCCTCCCTAAGTGCTCCCAGGCTGGTGGTTTAGACCCTGGGGGCTCTGGTTGGTTGGGATTGTTGCTTTCCTCATGGTGTCACGAATCCTCTCAACTCCTTCAGCCTTCACTCTATCTTCTCCATTGGGAACCCCATGCTCAGTTTAATGGTTAGCTGTGAGCTTCTGCCTCTGAGTATGTCAGACTCTTGCAGACTTTTATGGAGACAGCTATATCAGGCTCCTGTCAGCATATACATCCTGACATCCACATCAACCTTTACCTTTGGTGACTGCACATAGGATGGATATCCAGGTGGAATGGTCTGTAGACGGTCCCTCCTTCAGTTTCAAGATTTTAAATCGAGCTCTGTTTTTGAAAAATCAAATTATAACTTAAGGAGTGAAATTTAAACCTGACATTGATGAGAGTTGTTTTGTGAAATACAAGCATAAGAGCTTGCTTTAAGAGGGTTCAAGAAAGCATGGAATTAAAACTGTTGGATTAGAAAGTAACTAGGGACAGGACCTTTCAGATAAATACATCATAAGAAATTAAAAAAAAAATGAGGCAAGAGCTCTAGATGTCGAGGAATCATCACATATTACTATGTAGCTCATCTGAAGCTAAGTATTTAAATGCAACCTTTAATGCTGAGCTTCCAGAGAACCTGAGTACTGAGTCTCAGTTGCTCTGAGATGCAATATATTCAATATATTTTATAGATGAATAGGTTTGAGATTAATACAATAGTAGTGAGAATGTTTAACATAGGGATTGACAACATGAGAGGCATGTCATTGCCTCATGGAGGGAAGGATTATCTCTAAGAAAGAGTATGAGTGTAGATGTAACCTTGTATGAAGATAACCTCCCAATTTTCAGTACAAAGATGGAAAAGTGATACTGCACTTATGATTGACAGAACAATTCATTTCTCCTCTGCCACCATATGCCTCTTCTACCAGATCCATTCCTTCTCAGTTTACCTTCAGAAAGAAGCAGTCTTCCAAGATACAAGAACCACAAACAACAAAACAAGATACAACAAAAGACTAGGCAAAACACCTCAAATTGAGGTAAGGGAAGGCAAAACGAGAAAAAGAGTACCAAGTATAGGCAAAAGCAGCAGAGAAACACTTGCTCCTACTGTTAGGATTCCCACCTACCACAAAGCTAACAGCCATAATATATACACAGAGGATGTGCAGGTCCTATGTTTGCTGCTTCAGTCTCTGTGAGCCCATGTGAACCCTTCTTTATTGATTCAGTGGGCCGTGTCCTCCTGCTTTCCTACAACCCCTCTCCCTTCTAAAATCTTTTCTCCTTCTCTTCTACTGTCTGCTTCTCTTGGGCATGACTAGAGCTTTCTTGTTCTAGAGCTTTTAGGTGAGCTGTCAAGTTGTTAGTATGAGATCACTCCAATATATTATGCAGGCACTTAATGATGTCAACTGTCCTCTTAGCACCACTTTTGTTGTATTCCATAAGTTTGGATATGTGTATTCATTTTCATTGAATTCTAGAAAGTTTTTAATTTCTTTATTTCTGTCTTGAGCCATTTTACATTCAGCAGTAAGTTGTTTAGTTTCCATGAGCTTGTAGGATATATATATATATATTTGTATTTGTGCATGCACATGTGTGTCAGTGCCCACAGAGACCAGGAAAGAGATTATTAGAGAGCTTAGAACAAGAGTTTCAGGTCCTTATGTGTCACCTGACTTGGATGTGGAGAATCAAACTCACATCTTCTGGAAAAGCAGCAACAATCTTAAGTACTGTGCCACCATTCTAGCCCAAAACACAAATCTCTAAGTTATACCACATAACAATAAACTTTCATTAATTTCTTCATCATAAATATACAGATAACATAACTTTTGGCAAGCAGTTGATGAAGAAGATTACATTTCTGATCTTCTGTAAGTAGGAGAGCCCTGTCTATCACAGTAACACAATGGACTCCTTCCTAGATTTCCATTGTTTACCCATTTTTCTCATAAAAGAAAGAATAAAAACATAGTTAAGCAGAGAGTACAATGAAAAAAATACTGCTGAAATGTGAAAAGAAGAGAAAACATAATAAAAGAAAAGGAAAGAAAGTAAGGAAGGAATAAAGACAGAGAGAGAAAGAAAGAAAGAAAAAAAGAAAGAAAAGAAAAGAAAAGAAAGAAAGAAAGAAAGAAGAAAGAAAGAAAGAAAGAAAGAAAGAAAGAAAGAAAGAAAGGACTAGACAAAGTGTTGGAGCACCCTCTCTTTCAGCTTACATATTACTAGTACATCATATATTTTTCTCCACACTCTTAAGATATTCTTGAATTTCCTTGATGGGTTTTCAAAGACATTATTTTCTTTGGAACAAAGTCATGTTTTCCTAATTCTGACTGCCCTTGACCAGGTCCTAGGGGGGCAATCTCCAAAGTAGTATCTTATTCTGAAGACCAGTTTTAATCATTATAAAATTCATCTATTCTGTGATCTTTTTTTTAAAAACAGAAATTATGGCCTCCACCCTCAGGAAATTCACATTTAACCAAGAAGAAAAAATTTATATGTCACAGAAACTAGAAAACTCATCCAGACAATATCAACCTAAGCACCAGATCATCCTGTGTTTATATTTAAGAAGATGTAAGATAATAAAAGGTAACGTATTCAATAACAGTTTTTTAAGTGGACAAGAAGATAAAATTATAACATAGTTTTGAAGCCCTGGTCAAATTTGACTAAAGATGAAAAATTATCAGTTGAGAGGAACTATGGTGATTAACGATAACAAGAGTGTATCATATCTGGAGTGAGAATTAGAAAAACCATGGGTCACCAGCCAGAAAAACAAGACTGCCTAGCTAGGGCTGGGACAGGTATGAAGAGGCACACCCATGAGTTCCCAGTAACCAGGCACAGTACAGTATATGTAATTAATGGGAAAGAAGAGGCACTAGAGGTATTTGAGCAATAAAGTCAAGGCAAACCTGAAAAGTTTGTGGCTTGAATAATATTAATTAGAATCTTATAAGTCTAGCTTGTTATACAATTGATGCTATAAACTTTGATTAAATAGATGAGAAAATGTCTAGTCAAGGTAAGAAAAGGTGTTCAAGGAGCTGAAATGTAGAAGAGTTTGTGGAGAACAATATTCTAACATTGTTTACAAATATGGGAATGAAAGACATGAATGTACCATGTGTTCAAGTCACACCAGCAGGACGCCTGGAGGAAAAGTGTTCCTTTCTTGAAATACTAAATGAATGGGAAAATGCAGTGCCCACTTTATGATCAGTGTTTGTTATTTTTTATGCCAAGCACTAAGCATACTTTGAAGAGTAAAGTCAGATTCTGCTGTGCTCTGTCATAATATTCCTCATTTCCTAACTAACTTAATACCTTACTAAATATTTCAACAAAATATATATGGTTCTATCCTCCATATCACAAGATGTTAATCAATGATGGTACGAGGTAAGTCTGCCAATCAAAGAAACAT
Source organism: Mastomys natalensis (assembly GCA_021653895.1). Lineage (NCBI taxonomy): Eukaryota > Metazoa > Chordata > Mammalia > Rodentia > Muridae > Mastomys > Mastomys natalensis. The sequence goes on along the minus strand of JAJTUV010003115.1, from coordinate 27,037 downwards.
AAGACTTCCTTGGAGTGAACCTGAGATGGAAAAGGGATAAACCCTATGGTTTGAAACCATGTATAATCTTTCTCAGGCATATCACAGCTCAGTGAGGAACTGAGATAATGGAAACTGAGTCTGACTGTGGTGGAAAATTTGGTTGTCTCTTAGATTATGTAAACACACAAAGATTAGACACTAGTGGTTTAAGAAGAGTTATCAGAAGTCACAGACACACACTTCATACATTGTTCTGTGTGTTGTTGCTCCCTGCTATCTTAGAGTCCATCAGAGGCTTTCTTCTTTTATTTGACATTTGATCAAAATGAATAGTTTTTCATTTATTAGTTTGTAATATTATGTTAGCAACAGAAATTGAGCAAGATAGAAAATGGTACTGGGAAGTGTGAATCTTGCTGATTGCTCACTCAATGTGAGTAGTAAGTCATGATAGAGTTTATGAGGCATTCCTAGTTCAAAATACTTAGAGCCTTAGAAGGCACACAAGGATGTACACAGTTTCTTTAAAAATGTTTATCCAAGCAACTTCTTTTAAACAAACAAGTAACAAGATAATATTTTTTTGAAGGAACTCCCTTGGCAGCATTGTGAACAATGCTTTATTTGATGCTAAATTATCACAGTAAGTCACTCAGGAAACAACAGTATTGTACTTTCTCTGCTGAAGTTGCAACTAGAGTGGTTAGTATGGATGGACAGGAACTGTCAGAAAAGCATTAAGCTATGTACTAAGATAAAGTCTTTGCCTTCAAAGGAATCAGTCAAACAGATTCACAGGAACATAAACACTTTCACAGGAAAGTGGTTATTCAATCAAGTAACACAATGGTTAAATAGCATAGCTTTCACCAAGAGAATTCCTGGAAGCCAGTCAACAAATTGTCTTTATGTCTCCCTAAGGAGCCATTTTTAATGAACTCCAAGTCTTGTTCTTCCTTTTGCTGTTCTAGTTTCTATTGCTCAGCAGAGGCTTTGAGGAAGACCTATTGCCAAGGGACCAGGTCTGGATTGATGCCAATTCTTGCATGCAGTGAAAGAATTGTGCTCATGCCAACTTCGTTTTTAATAAAAAGACCCAGGATGAACTGCAGTAAGGCTCCTGGTTTTATCCTATTCGGACTGTCTAGTGACCCAGAGAAATGGCAGCCCTTCTTTAGCATCGTCCTAGGTCTCTACTTGCTGGGACTCTTAGGGAACCTGCTACTTCTGTTAGCTATTGGTGCTGATGTCCACCTCCACACACCAATGTATTTCTTCCTCAGTCAGCTCTCACTCGTGGATCTTTGTTTCATCACCACCACAGTCCCTAAAACACTGGAGGCTTTGTCGACTGGAGATGGATCAATTTCATTCTCTGGATGCCTGTCTCAGTTGTATTTCTTTGGTGTTTTTGCAGACATGGATAACCTGCTTCTGGCAGTCATGGCAATTGACCGCTATGCTGCTATCTGTCACCCACTCCTCTATCCACTTCTCATGAGTCCTTGTAGATGTGAGGTTCTGGTCAGCGGGTCATGGGGAATAGCTCATTGTGTGTCTATGATCTACACATTATTGCTCTCTCAGTTATATTTTCATACCAATCAAGAGATTCCTCATTTTTTCTGTGATGCTAGGGCTCTCTTATTACTTTCCTGCTCTGACACTCATTTCATTGAGGTCGTGATGATGGGCTTGGCTGGAGTTTTGGGAATCAGTGCAGTTCTCTGCATTCTAAGTTCTTATGGTTGTATTTTTTATGCTGTGGCTAGGGTTCCATCAGCACAGGGGAAACAGAAAGCCTTGGCCACATGCAGTTCCCACCTCTCTGTAGTTTTCCTTTTCTACAGCACAGTCTTTGCCACTTACCTGAAGCCCCCATCTAGCTCTCGATCCTCTGGGGAGGTGGTTGCTGCTGTCATGTATACCTTGGTAACTCCCACTCTAAACCCCTTCATTTATAGTCTGAGAAATAAGGATGTTAAGAGTTCATTGAGAAGTATTCTGAACATTCAGAAGTCTCAGGACTAAGGATCATCACTCAGGCAGGATCACAACCCACATCACTACCACACATGCAAAGTGAATAAGCTAACACCATAGATCAAGCGAAAATTACATGACGGATATAGCTAATCTTCAGTGTTAACTTGTCTGGATTTGGAATCACCTTGAACAAAATAATTTGGACATTTCTGTGAAGGTATTTCTGGAGAGATTTTACTGAGATGGAAAGATCTACTTGAATGTGCGTGGCACCATCTATTCCATAGAATTATGCTAGACTGATAATGGAAAAATTAAAAACATAGCTTATTATCATTATTCATCTGTTTTTCATTGTTGACCACAGAAGCAATGTAACCCTTCACCCCACCCTCCTGCCTTGCTTTTCTCATCATGATGTATTGTATTCTTCAATTATGAATAAAATGAAACTTTCATTCCTAAATTGCTTGTCAAAAGTTTTGTCACAGCAACAAGACAAGTAAAAAATAAAATAATCTATTGGAAAGAATAGTATGTAGGGTTTGATATTCTTTAATTTGTGCTCTTATATTCTTGATGCATGAACATCCATTGCAATCACTACAATCATGTGATAATTTTAAGAATTTTCATCAGTGGTTTAATAACAGCCCCCTGATAGCCTTATAGGTTTTACTGCATCTCCTGTCTTTTTCTAATATCTTTTCTCCAGTTGAACCTAGATACCATTGTCAAATCATGTTAAAGAGAGCTTAGTGTCCACAGAAGTTAAATCACAAGTAAGAGATCAGGAAGCTGGTGAGTCTGACAATAACCCAGGTCAATAGGAGCAGGATGAGAAAGAATATAATCTTATTCTATCTTTTAATGGATAGTATATTACAGTATTCCTTTGAAATAATTTATTATTTTTGTTATTGTGCGTATATTTATAAAATTACTTATGATATATCATTTTGTGGGAAATAAATTTAGAAGTTCCACCATCAATTTGCATGCTTAAACCAAATACACAAAACAGGAAAGAGCTGCCCAAATGTCATACTGCAGTAACATACATCAACACTGTTCTAGATATGTGTTTATGTTGGTGTCTTGTTTCTATAATTTTCTTTTCATTAATCATTCACAGCAGTGCCACATACAGCAATGGGTTACAGAGTGGCAATCCAGTACATGTCTTCACTGTGCGATGATCAAACCTGAGCACTATTTGTGTTGTATGCAATAAACAACTCACAGTAATTTACTTAATCTTTTAAACCAACATTTGAAAATTGTTTAACTATCATCTTCCACTGGGCAAAGCTCTAAGACCTAAAGTGGAATTCTGAGAAAGAACATAATTTTTCCATCTCCAGCCCAGTGTGGGTGACTTTTCAATCAAGAAACTGACAATTAAATAGAAATCTTCACTGCCCTCCATCTTAGGCCACATTTCAGTTGGTTTGCAATAGAAAAAAATACTTAGTGTGTGCTGGACCTCCTGGTTCCTCAAGGTATAGATGACAGGGTTGAAGATGGGGGTGACCATTGTTTAGAGCAGGGCAATGACCCTGGAGAGGAACTGGGAATGGACAGCAGAGGGCTCAGTGTACAAGACCATGAGTGTTTCATAGAATGGACACATAGAATGTGAGAGGAACATGTAGAGAAGGCCTTTGTCCTTCTGGTCCCAGAAGAAACTCTCAGCAGAGTCACCACAATCTGAGCATAGAAGATCAGAACTAGCCCAGAAAGGACAGTCAGGAAGACACAAAGAGAACCAAAGTAGTCACCTGGACAAGTCCAGTATCTGAACAAGCCAGAACCATCATGGGTGAAAAATGACAGAAAAGTGATCAATTAGGTTGGGGCCACAGAACCTTAGCTGAGCCATAAGAACAATAACTAGTCCATCTACCATGATGTCAGACTGTGAGCACCAGCCACAGGTACCATTCATGCTTGATCAGGTGTGAGTATCATAGAAGGTGACAGATTTCAAGATAGAGATCAACTTGATAATGATTTTTTGTTTGATTATTATAGTTACATACATACATATGAATTTATATGTATACGTATGTATGTATGTTTATACACATGCATATATAAAATGTACTGAGTCCATTTTTGTTGTTTTTGTATGTATAGTTTCAGTGCTGACCACCCTGCACTTGAAAACCAATGAGTGAATTTATTTATGGAAGACTCTAATTCTTCTTCCTCAAGCAGTTATCAGCTTTCCATAATTCTTTGTTTAGCGGTGGGAACCCACACTAATTTCCCTCTCACTTGTTGATATTGCCCCTGTTCCTGTCTTATTTATGAAGCCATTTCTAGTGTAGACCTTTTCAAAATAGATCACCTGGTATTCTGGTTTTTTCAATCTTTTCACCTCCTTCTAAATGTTTGCTGAACCATGTTGCATCTAGCTCTGACCAGCAAAGAAGACACAATGCTCGGGCTCTTCTTTAAGCAGTTTATTCAGGAACCTTGAATAAATCTTTTTACTGACTCATGGCTGAAGAAAGAGAAAAGGAGAGAGAGAGAGAGAGAGGAGAGAGAGGAGAGAGAGAGAGGGAGAGAGAGAGCACGAGGGAGCACAAGGGAGAGAGAGAGAGAGGAAGAGCCTGCCACAGGCTAAATACTGCATGGGCTGCCAATCCCTGTAAACTACGTGACGAATGCTCACAGGCACACTATGCGATAGCAAGCCAGATCATCAGTTTAGCCATATAAGGATTATCTTTCCAGGAGATCACTCACTCACTTGCTATCAGCTAGCAAAAGTCGGGAATCAGAACAAAGCAGCTCTCCACAGAACCATAGAGACAGGAGCTGTGATGTAGATGTATCCATTGGAGCTGAGATCTCTGTGATCAGTTGATTTCTGTTCTGTACCCAATTGTGGTTTTCTGTAATGATCTCTGTCATTCTTGGTTCAGGGACTGACCTTATTAGGAGTTGTGGCCTTGTTAGAGTAAGTGCGATCTGCTGAAGGAACTTGTCACTGTGGTGCTGGGCTTTGAGACTTTCCTTCTAGCTTCCCATGAGACAGCTTTGGTTCACCTTCAGAAAAAGATGTAGAACTCTCCAGGCACCATATCTCTCTGGATGCTGCTATGCTTCTGGCCATGACAATGGACTGAATCTCTAAGCCTGTAAGCCAGCCTCAGTTAAATGGTGTGTTTTATAAGATCACCTTGGTCATGGTGTCTATTCACAGCATTGGAAACCCTAACTAATAGTCTTCATTTGCTGAAAAAGAGGCTTCTTTGATGAAGGGTCATAGCTACACACATCTGTGGGTATAAGGATAAAATTTAGAAAGTAGTAAAGTTAAGCAAAGGGTCACAGTAGACTCTTTACTAAGGTCCATGACCTCTCTAGCCCTAGGAAGCTGGCTAGGTTTCCAGTACAAGGTATGACTTTCCTGCTGATGAGTGGACTTTAAGTTCAATTAGAGAGCAGTTGGTTGCCACCAACTTGTGAATACCACTTACTGCACATTATGTATGTCTTTCCCTGTTTGCCATTGGTGTGCCACAATAAAAACAGCTGGAAGCTGAAGCTGCAGAAGTAGCAGAACAGGGAGGCAGACTGAGAGCTAAATGTTAGAGAGGAGGAGGCAGGGGAGTAGGGTTGAGTTGGGATGACTAGCTCAGGAAACTGCCTCCAGAAAAAAGGCTAACACCTTATACTATACAGATGTCTCCAGATCTTTGCTATTAAACCCCAAGCAGTACCACCTACTCCAAATCCCCCATAGCCCATAGCATGTTGTTGTTGTTGTTGTTGTTGTTGTTGTTGTTGTTGTTGTTCTTCTTCTTCTTCTTCTTCTTCTTCTTCTTCTTCTTCTTCTTCTCTCTCCTTCCTCCTCCTCCTCCTCCTCCTCCTCCTCCTCCTCCCTGCTCCTCTCCTCCTAATCCTTCTTGTTCTTGTTCTTTTTTCTTCCTCTTTCTTCCTTTCTTTTCTCTCTCTTCCTCATCTTCCTTTTCTGCTCCTTCTTCTATTTAAGACAGGTTTCTCTGTGTAGCGCTAGCTATCGTGGAACTTGTTCTGTAGAGGAAACTGGCCAGGAATTTGGAGATCCACCCACCTCTACTTCCCAAGTGCTGGGATGAAAGGCATGCAATGCCAACACCTGACGAAGTTGTGAGACTTCACTGAACTCCTGTGAACCCAGTGAATCCATCGGATTTCCTCCCATGAATCCAGTGAACCCACCTGACAGCTGCTCTCAATAAACCTGCCTTTATACTTTAATTTGGCTCAATTCAATTTGTTACTTAGGCAAAGAATCCTATCAAGTTCTAACATCTAGACATGAATATTCAAACAGTTCACCATTTGTGGCCAATCTTATTCAAACCACCACATTCTAGTTCATGGAACCCATAGCCTTGTGGCCATACCATATTGCAAAATACATTTAGTATAATTTCAAAAGTCTCCATAGTCTATCACAGTCTTGATACAGTTTAAAATTCCCACATCCAAAGTCTCTTCTGAGACTTGACACAACATATTATTAGTAACCCACAATAAAATCAAAAGCAAAAAGCAAATTACACACTTCCAACATACAATGGCACAGAATCCACATTACCATTCCAATGGAGAAAAGGGCACATAGTGAAACCTAAAGCATTAAAATTGCTAAAGTAAAAATCTATACGAAATAGAATATAACTCATCACTGTATTCAGATAACTGCCAACACAAAATTATTAGAGTTTCAGGGCTCAGTCCTCATTCCCGTTCTCATCTTAGTACTGTGACAGGACAGTTTGGAAATAGCACATTGATGTAAGCCTAGGGGAGGTGCAAGGTGAGATCAGGACCCTTCTCTGAGAATGCAGGCAAGTGCAAGAGTGGTGGTGGGATATTGATGGGGGTGGGCAGGACAAGGAGCACAGGACAGGGTAGGAGAAGAGATCCTGAGGATCTGGTCCCAAGCCCTTGTTCCTCTCTCTGAGGGTGTTTGCTACTGGACCCTTAACGCACTGGAACCTGTTTGGGTAATAGCCAGAGCGACCACCACCATCACAGGAGAGTATGGTTGTTTGAGGTCCCATCCTTCAGTGGTAGTGCTGATTGGATTCTCTAGGTACCCACCACCCAACTGTAATGAGAACTGGGGAAGTGTCATCAGTGTCCATGCAAAATACCAGCAAAGTTTAAGTTACAGAGAGGTGAAACCTCTGAGGAAATGGAGGAATCTCCAATGCTGTTTTTTCCCCTCCTTTGAGTCTCACCAAAAAGGGTCAAACGTGTACACCTAGGCTTTGCCCTGACTTTTGTTCCCCTACACTAAGTACTTAATGCCATGTTTCCTAGGGCCTATCGAATATTTTGAGATCTCTGTTCTCCAAAAAAAATAAACAAGAAAAACACATTGTTTTTTTGTGTTTTTGTTGTACTTTTGTTTTGCTTAGTGTGTGTCGGGCCCCCAAATTGGAGTCCCTAGTATCAGGAGAGGTTAGAAAAAGGGCATTGATCTTTGGAACGGGGGGTTTAGAGCCCTTTTATTGCCAGGTAAAGTGCTGGAAAAAAACCCAGGTCCTTTTGAAGATTCCTAGAAAAACTTTTTTTGGAAAAGGTTTTTTAAAATTTAATTATCACTTTTGGGAAGTTAGATTGGTTAAGGCCTTTTGGGATGCCCCCCTGTAAACCCTTCCTCGTGAAGAAGTGACAATAATCTGCCAGCTTTTTAAGGGTTTTTCGTTTAGGGAGTTCAGAAAAAAAAAAATTTTAAAAAAAAAGGAGGGAAAAACGGGAAAGGGGAAAAAAGGGGGAAAAGGAAAGGAAAAGGGGAAAAAAGGGGGAAAAGAGGGGGGGGGAAAGGAAAAACGGGGAGGGGGAAGGGAGGGGAATGGAAGGAGGGGAGGATGGGGGGAGGGGGAAGGGAGGAGAGGGGAAAAGAGGGGAAGAAAAAAACTAGGGAAAGGGGGAGAAAGTCTTATGTATGGCTTTGATAAGGAGAAATGGAAACCTTGTTGACCCACAGGTAGGGCCAATTTTCCACTCTGCAAAATTATTTTAAAGGGATGGAAGGTTTAAACCCCGCTTCCTTGGGGGGCGAAGCCCTGGACAGTCTCCTAACCCTTCCAAAAAAACCGGGGAAATCCAAGGGGTTTTAACCAAACCTTTTCTGGAAAAAGGAAACAACCCCCCCAAAAGGGAAATTGGGGGAAACCCCCTTTTTTTAAAAAAGGGGATTTATTTTTCCCCTTTTAGAACCCCCCCTCGGGGTTTAGCCCCCGGGAGTCACAGCCCCTACCCCCCCAAAACCCAAAGCAGGGTTTAGGGGTTTTTACCAAGCGCTTCCCCCAAAGGGGGCCAAACCCATTCCCCCCAACCCCGGGGTAACGGGGGCCCCCCGGGGGTTATTTCCCTTTGGGGCCCCCGGCCCGGGGCCGGGGGGTTTGGGTTTAATTTTTGGTTTTTGGGGCAACTTGCCAGGGGAAATTTTTCAAAAACCAAAACGGGGGCCCCAGGACCAACTCGGGGAAACTTTTAAAAAATGGGGGCCCAAAAACCCCTTCCCCCAAAAAAGGGGGTCAGGTCCGGGGATCCGGAACCCATTCCCGGCCCGAGCATATTTTTCCCGGTCCACCAAACCCTGAGGGGATCCGGGGGGACCAAACCCTTTGAGGCCCCAAACCTTTTTACGTTTGCACCCAAAAAAAACGGGAAAAATTTCCAGCCAGAGATCAAGGGAAAAGGAAAAGAGGCCCAAAACGTGCAAAAATACCCCCCCACCCAAACACTTGTTAAGGGAAACCCGTTTTTCCCCACTTCCCCTAAAAACCCCCCAAAATAAGGAAAAAAAAGTGCCCAAAAATTTCCTTTTAAGATGTAAAGGAACTTTTAAAAAGGACAAAAATAAATTTAAAGTCTGGGGAAAACGGGAAAAAGGTAAAATTAAAAAATCAAAGGAAACCCAAAGGTAAAAATTTTTAAAAAAACCGGAATAAAAGGGAAAATTAAAACAAAAAAATCCCCGCCCCCAAACTTAGAAAGAGGGGGGGAAAGGGGTTTGTTTGGAAGGGGTTTTGGGGAGAAAATGGAAATTTTTTGGATAGGAAAACCCAAAAAAATCGGGCCAAGAAATTTTTACCAAAAATTCGGTTAAAAAAATTGGGGTTAAAAGTCCTAGAAAATTTGACAAAGTCAAGGAAAAACCCCCAAAATTTGAAAAATTTAAAAACCAAAAATTTTCCGGAAACCCGGACCCAAGAGGGCCCTTTAAGGGATATTGGTTGAAAATAAAATTTAAAAATCCCAAAATTTTCCAAAATTTCAAAAAGTTTAAACCTAAAAAATTTCCCTAAATTCAAAAAGCCTCAAAATTAAAAAAAAGGGGTATCAGAAAAAAATTCCCCCGGGGAAAATTAATTAAAACCCTGCACAAAAAAAAAATTTTGGCATAAAAAAAAGGCCGGGAGAACGCTATGTCAGGCTCCTGTCAGCATACACTTCTTGGCATCCACAATAGTGTCTGGGTTTGGTGACTATATTGGGATGGATCCCTGGGTAGGCCGACTTTGGATGGCCTTCCCTTCAGTCTTTGTTTCACACTTTGTCTCCATATTTGCCTCATTTGCCTAAGAATTTCATGAATTCATTGTTTTAATAGATGAGTGGTACTCCATGTGTAAATGTACCACATTTTCTGTATCCATTCCTCTGTTGAAGGACATGTGGGTTCTTTCCAGCTTCTGGCTACTATATATAAGGCTGCTAAGAACATAGTGGAGCATGTGTCCTTGTTACGTGTTGGAGAATCTTTTGGGTAATGCCAAAAGTGGTATAGCTGGGTCCTCAGTAATACTATGTCCAATTTTCTGAGGAACATGCCAGACTGATTTCTAAGAGGGATTATACTAGCTTGCAATCTCATCCAGCAATGGAAAAGTTTTCATCTTTCTCCACACTCTCACCAGCATCTGCTGTCACCTGAGTTTTTGACCTTAGCCATTCTGACTGGTGTGAGGTGGAATCTCAGGGTTGTTTTGATTTGCATTTCCCTGGTGACTAAGGATGTTGAATATTTCTTTAGTTGATTCTTGGCCATTCCCATTCAGTACTCCTCAGTTGAGAATTCTTTGTTTAGCTCAAAGAATTCTTTGTTTGTACCCCATTTTTTAATAGGGTTATTTGATTCTCTGGAGTCTAACTTCTTGAGTTCTTTGTCTATATTGGATAATAGCCCTCTAACAGATGTAGGATTGGTAAAGATTTTTTCCCAATCTGTTGGTTGCCATTTTGTCCTATTGACTAGTGTCCTTTGCCTTTACAGAAGCTTTGCAGTTTTATGAGGTCCATTTGTCAATTCTTGATCTCAGAGCATAAGCCATTGGTGTTCTATTCAGCAAATTTCTCCTATGCCCGGGTGTTCAATGCTCATCCCCACTTTCTCCTCCATTAGTTTCAATGCAGTCTGGTTTTATATGGAGGTCCTTTATCCACTTGGACTTGAGCTTTGTACAAGGAGATAAGAATGGGTCAATTTGCATTCTTCTACATGTTGTCCTCCAGTTGGACCAGCACTATTTGTTGAAAATGCTGTCTTCTTTTCCACTGGACAGTTTTAGGTTCTTTGTCAAAGATCAAGTAATCATAGGTACGTGGGTTCACTTCTGGGTCTTTAATTCTATTTATCTACCTGCCTGTCTCTGTACCAATACCATGCCATTTTTATCACTATTACTCTGTAGTACAGCTTGAAGTCAGGGATGGCGATTCCTCCAGAAGTTCTTTTATTGTTCAGAATAGTTTTTGCTTTCCTGGTTTTTTTTGTTATACCAAATGAATTTGAGAATTTCTCTTTCTAACTGTATGAGGAAATGAGTTGGAATTTGGATGGGGATTGTTTTGAATCTGTAGATTCTTTTGGCAAGATGGCCATTTTTACTATAGTAATCCTGCCAATCCATGAGCATGGAGATCTTTCCATCTTCTGAGATCATCTTCGATTTCTTTCTTCAGGGACTTGAAGTTCTTGTCACACAGATCTTTCACTTGCTTGGTTAGAGTCACACCAAGGTATTTTATATTATTTGTGACTATTGTGAAGGGTGTTGTTTCCCTAATTTCTTTCTCAGCCTGTTTATCCTTTAAGTAGGGGAAGGCAACTGATTTGTTTGAGTTATTTTTATATCCAGCCACTTCGCAGAAGTTATTTATTAGGCTTAGGACGTTCTCTGGTGGAAATTTTGGGGTCACTTTAAGTATACTATCATATCATATGCAAATAGTGATATTTTGACTTTTTCCTTTCCAATTTGTCTTCCTTTGACCTCCTTTTGTTGTCTAATTGCTCTAGCTAGAACTTCAAGTACTATATTGAATAGATAGGGAGAGAGTGGGCAGCCTTGTCTAGTCCCTGATTTTAATGTGATTGCTTTCATGTTTCTCTCCATTTAGTTTGATGTTGGCTACTGGTTTGCTGTATATTGCTTTTACTATGTTTAGGTGCTGCCTTGAATTTCTGATATTTCCAAGACTTTTGATATGAAGGTGTACCGACCCATTCTGCCCCACTATGGGGGCCACTTTGTCCTGGCCTGAGCTGCTGCTCCGATCTATGGGTCAGGGTCTAGCAAGAGAGAGAGTGGGGATGGAAGGGAAGAGACTCAAAGAATGAGACAAGACAGGGTGTGTGATCAAGTCCCCTTTATTGAAAGGAAATCATGGGCATATATAAGCATAAGCAGGGGAATGCAACTGAGACACTTTACCACTTGTGCCTTGCAGCTGGGGGCATTAAACAACAAAACAAGATATGGGAGAAAAACAAGATGTTTACCAGACTGTGCTCAGCTGTTGTAACTATTGAAAACAAGTCACTTGTCAGGGTATATGGCTCGAGATGGCTGCAAAGATGATAGCTGCTTTCTGCTAGAACTTGGCTCCCAACATGAGGGGATGTTGAATTTTGTCATATACCTTTTCAGCATCTAATGAAATGACCATGTGGTTTTTTTTCTTTGAGTTTGTTAATGTAGTGAATTATGTTGATTGATTTCCATATATTGAACCATCCCTGCATCCCTGGGATGAAGCCTACTTGATAGTGGTGATTGATGGTTTTAACATGTTCTTGAATTCTGTTTGCAAGAATTTTATTGAGTATTTTTCTTGCTGATGTTTGTAAGGGAAATTTGTCTGAAGTTCTCTTTTTAGTTGCATCTTTGTGTAGGTTTAGATATAAGCATAATTGTGGCTTCATAGAAAATTGGACAGTGTTCTATTTTGTGGAACAGTTTGTAAAGTATTGGTATTAGGTCTTATTTGAAGGTCTGATAGAATTCTGCAGCAAAGTCATTTGATTCTGGCCTCTTTTGGTTGGGAAACTTTTAATGACTGCTTCTATTTCTTTAGGGGTTATGAGACTGTTTAGATAGTTTATCTGATTCTAATTTAAATTTGGCACCTGGTATCTGTCTAGAAAATTATTTATTTCATCCAGATTTTCCAATTTGGTTGAGTATAGGCTTTCATAGTAGAATCTAGTGATATTTTGAATTTTCTCTGTTTCTGTTGTTATGACTCCCTTTTCATTTCGGATTTTATTAATTTGGATACTGTCTCTGTGCCCTCTGGTTGGTCTGGCTAAGGGTTTATCTATTTTGTTGATTTTCTCAAAGAACCATCTCCTGGTTTTGTTGATTCTTTGAACAGTTCTTTATGTTTCTACTTGGTTGATTTCATCCCTGAGTTTGATTATTTCCTGCTGTCTATGCCTCTGGAGTGTATTTGCTTCTTTTTGTTCTAGAGCTTTCAGGTGTGCTGTCAAACTGCTAGTGTATGTTATCTCCAGTTTCTTTTTGGAGGCACTTGGAGTTACAAGCATTCCTCTCAGCACTGCTTTCATTGTGTCCCATAAGATTTGGTATGATGTGCCTTCATTTTCATTAAATTCTAAAACGTCTTTAATTTCTGTCTTTATTTCTTCCTTGACCAAGTTATTGAGTAGAGCATTGTTCAGCTTCCATGTGTATGTTGGCTTTCTGTTGTTTTTGTTGTAATTGAAGACCAGCCTTAGACTGTGGTGATCTGATAGGATTCATCAGATTATTTCAATCTTCTTCTATCTGTTGAAGCCTGTTTTGTGACCAATTATGTTGAGCCTTATCTGGGGCTTAGAGGGATGGATTGAGCCTGGCTTGAGTTTTACAACCTGTCCTGGTCACTTTCGCTATGGAGTGACTCAGCATGACCCACAGGACCTAGCCGATCTGTTGCCTGCCTAGCAACCGTGATGTAAAATAATCTCATAGGCCCCACCAGATCACCCTGCATCCCTCTTCATCTGCTCTGTAAAAGAAAGAGACTGGTACAATAAAATGAGTTCCTGCTTCAATAAGACTTCTGGCTCAGTGTGGTTCTTTCTTGGACACCCCACACCCGCATGCACGCACTCAGCCCGTGAAAGACTGGAGGGTTCAGGCTTTTCTCCTTGCAGCTACCTTCTGTCAAATGAGATGCTGAGAAGTAGGTATATTCTTTAGTTTTAGGATGAAATGTTCTATAAATATCTGTTATGTTAGTTATCACTTCTGTTAGTTTCACTGTGTCTCTGTTTAGTTTCTGTTTCCATGATCTGTCCATTGCTGAGAGGGGAGTGTTGAAGTCTCCCACTATTATTGTGTGAAGTGCAATGTGTGCTTTGAGAATTAGTAAAGTTTCTTTAATGAATGTGGGTACCCTTGCATTTGGAGCATAGATGTTCAGAATTTGTGGTAAAGATATTGTGTAAATTTGGTTTTGTCCTGTAATATCTTGGTTTCTCCATCTATGGTGATTGAGAGTTTTGCTGGGTATAGTAGCCTGGGCTGGCATTTGTGTTCTCTTAGGGTCTCTATTACATCTTCCCAGGATCTTCTGGCTTTTATAGTCTCTTGGGAGAAGTCTGGAGTAATTCTGATAAGGTCTGCCTTTGTATATTACTTGACATTTTTCCCTTACTGCTTTTAATATTCTTTCTTTTGTACAATTGGTGTTTTGATTATTATGTGATGGGAGGAATTTCTTTTCTGGTCTAGTCTATTTGGAGTTCTATAGGCTTCTTGTTTGTTCATGGACATCTCTTTCTTTAGGTGAGGGAAGTTTTCTTCTATAATTTTGTTGAAGATATTTATCAGCCCTTTAAATTGGGAATCTTCACACCTTTCTATACCTATTATCCTTAGGTTTGGTCTTCGTATTGTGTCCTGGAATTTCTGGATGTTTTGTGTTAGTAGCCTTTTGCTTTTTGCATTTTCTTTGACCATTATGTCAATGTTTTCTATGGTATCTTCTGCACTGGAGATTCTATCTTCTATCTCTTGTATTCTGTTGGTGATGCTGGCATCTATGACTCTTGATCTCTTTCCTAGGTTTTCTATCTCCATGGTTGTCTCCCTTTGTGATTTCTTTGTTTCTATTTCCATTTTTAGATCATAGATGGTTTTGTTTAATTCCTTCTCCAGTTTGGTTGTGTTTTCCTGTAAATTTTTAAAGGGATTTTTGTGTTTCGTCTTTAAGGGCTTCTACCTGTTTACCTGTGTTCTCCCTTATTTCTTTAAGAAAGTTATTTATGTCCTTCTTTTTTTCTTTTTTTTTATTGGAAATTTTTTATTGGAAAATTTTTTTTTTACATTTCAGATGTTCTCTCCTTACCCCATTTCCCCCCTCCTCCCAGGAACTCACTATCCTTCCCCCCTCCTCCTATCTCCACGTTGGTGTACCCCCCCCACCCTCCCCTGTACCTCACCCCCAACCCTCGAGTATCCCCTCCCATCACGTCCAGCCTTCATGGGACCAAGGATCTCTTCTCCCACTTATATATAGCTCCCTTGCATATATAGCTGGAGCCATGGGTCCCTCCCTAAGCGCTCCAGGCTGGTGGTTTAGACCCTGGGTCTCTGGTTGGTTGGGATTGTTGCTTTCCTCATGGTGTCGCGAATCCTCTCAACTCCTTTAGCCTTCACTCTATCTTCTCCATTGGGAACCCATGCTCAGTTTAATGGTTAGCTGTGAGCATCTGCCTCTGAGTATGTCAGACTCTTGCAGACCTCTAAGGAGACAGCTATATCAGGCTCCTGTCAGCGTGTACATCCTGACATCCACATCAACCTCTACCTTTGGTGACTGCACATAGGATGGATATCCAGGTGGAATGGTCTGTAGACGGTCCCTCCTTCAGTTTTCTGTCCTGCACTGTGTCTCCATATTTGCACCCTTGAGTATTTTGTTACTCCTTCTAAGAAGGACTGAAGGCTCCCCTATTTGGTCATCATTCTTCATGAGCTTTATGTGGTCTGTGAGTTGAATCTTGGGTATTTCAGGCTTCTGGGCTAAAATCCAATAATCAGTGAGTGAATACCATGTATGTTCTTTTGTGATTGGGTTACTTCACTCAGGATGATATTTTCTAGTTCCATCCATTTATATAGAATTTATCAAATTCATAGTTTTTAATAGCTGAGTAATATTCCATTGTATAAATGTACCACTTTTTTTGTATCCATTCCTCTGTTGAAGAGCATCTGGGTTCTTTCCAGTTTCTGGCTATTATAAATAAAGCTGCTATGAACATAGTGGAGCATATGTCCTTGTTATGTGTTAGAGCATCTTCTGGATATATTACGGTACCCCAGTTTTTAATAGGGTTTATTTGGTTGTCTAGAGTCTAGTTTCTTGAGTTCTTTGTATATACTGGATATTAGTCCTCATTGGTTGGTCTTCCCCACCTTCTCTTCTATTAGTTTCAGTGTGTCTGGTTTTATGTGAAGGTCCTTTATCCACCTGGACTTGAGCTTTGGACAGGGAGATGAGAATGGATCGATTTGCATTCTTCTGCATGTTGTCCTCCAGTTGAACCAGCACCATTTTGTTGAAAATGCTGTCCTTGTTTCACTGAATGGTTTTGGCTCCTTTGTCAAAAATCAAATGACCATAGGTCGTGGGTTCATTTCTGGGTCTTCAACTCTATTCCATTGATCTTCCTGCCTGTCTCTATACCAATACTACGCAGTTTTTATCACTATTGCTCTGTAGTACAGCTTGAGGTCAGGGATGGCGATTCTCCAGAAGTTCTTTTATGTTGAGAATGGTTTTTGCTATTCCGGTTTTTTTGTTATTCCAAATAAATTTGAGAATTTCTCTTTCTAGCTCTGTAAAGAATTGAGTTGGTATTTTAATGGGGATTACATTGAATCTGTAGATTGCTTTCGGCAAGATGGCCATTTTTACTATATTAATCCTGCCAATCCATGAGCATGGGAGATTTTTCCATTTCCTGAGATCTTCTTCAATTTCTTTCTTCAGAGACTTGAATTTCTTGTCATACAGATCTTTCACTTGCTTGGTTAGATTCACACAGCGGTATTTTATATTATTTGTGACTATTGTGAAGGGTGTCATGTCCCTAATTTCTTTTTCAGCCTGTTTATCTTTCACGTAGAGGAAGGCTACTGATTTGTTCGAGTTGATTTCATATCCAGTCACTTTGTGAAGTTGTTTATCAGGTATAGGAGTTCTCTGGTGGAAGTTCTGGGGTGACTTAAGTATACTATCATATCATCTGCAAATAGTGATATTTTGACTTCTTCCTTTCCTATTTGTATTCCTTTGACTTCTTTTTGTTGTCTAATTGCTCTGGCTAGGACTTCCAGTACTTATTGAATAGGTAGGGAGAGAAGGGGCACCCTTGTCTAGTCCCTGATTTTAGTGGGATTGCTTCAAGTTTCTCTCTGTTTAGTTTGATGTTGGCTACTGGTTTGCTGTATGTTGCTTTTACTATGTTTAGGTATGGTCCTTGAATTCCTGACTTTCCAAGACTTTTACCATGAAGGATGTTGAATTTTGTCAAATGCTTTCTCAGCATCTAGTGTGTGATCATGTGGGTTTTTTTCTTTGAGTTTGTTTATATAGTGAATTACATTGATGGATTTCCGAAATATTGAACCATCCCTGCATTCCTTGGGATAAAGCCCACTTGATCATGATGGATGATTGTTTTGATTGTGTTCTTGGAGTCGATTTGCTAGCACACCTGAAAGCTCTAGAACAAAAAGTAGCAAATACACCCAAGAGGAGTAGGCGTCAGGAAATAATCAAACTCAGGGCTGAAATCAACCAAGTAGAAACAGAAAGAACTATACAAAATATCAGCAAACCCAGGAGTTGGTTCTTTGAGAAAATCAACAAGATAGATAAACCCTTAGCCAGATTAACCAGAGGGCACAGAGACAGTACCCAAATTAATAAAATCAGATCTGAAAAGGGAGACATAACAACAGAAACTGAGGAAATTCAAAAAATCATCAGATCCTACTACAAAGGCCTATACTCAACAAAACTGGAAAATCTGGATGAAATTAAACAATTTTGTAGACAGATATCAGGTACCAAAGTTAAATGAGGATCAAATAAACCATCTAAAACAGTCCCATAACCCCTAAAGAAATAGCAGCAGTCATTAAAAGTCTCCCTAACCAAAAAAAGCCCAGGACCAGATGGTTTAGTGCAGAATTCAATCAGACCTTCAAGGAAGACCTAATACCAATTGTCTTCAAACTATTCCACAAAATAGAAACAGAAGGAACCACTACCCAATTCGTTCTATGAAGCTACAATCACACTCATACTTAAACCTCACAAAGACCAACAAAGAAAGAGAACTTCAGACCAATCTCTCTTATGAATATCGATGCAAAAATACTCAATAAAATTCTAGCAAACTGAATCCAAGATTACATCAAATATTTTATATAGTATATTGAGTCTTAGATTTTGACACCTGTTAATAACAAAAGTTTGTCAGTCTAGATTTTCAAGATACTACCAAGAAGTGACTGTTCACCCAGACCTTTTACTTCCGCAGACATTGGACTGTTCAACCCAAATCTGCAGAAGCATGTAAATTCCATTTGATTCCCTTTGAGTTGCATATTTTTCTGAAAAAACTTGTGCTAGCCTGTTATTTTATTAGTTAGATGAATTACAACATAAGCAAATCAATTCCATTTTTAACCTTATATTTAAATTTATTTACATAAGCATCCATTTATAAATTTTAGCTGTAAAAATACCGGCTTATAAATTTCCAAATGACTTGGGTAAATAGCTAATATTTGGGTTTATAAAATATTTTGTGTGTCTTCTCTACTAGATATGTTGAAATATCTTCATTGTTATTCCAAATAAATTGAGAATTTCTCTTTCTAGCTCTGTAAGAATTGAGTTGGTATTTTAATGGGATTGCATTGAATTGCAAAGAAATAAAAGGCCTTTGGCCTGGGGCGGACCAGCAGCTGGTCTGGCTCCTGTGGAAACACCAGATCCTGAGACATCCTAGAGGGACCCACTGCACCTAGAGCAGAGGAATTACAGCCAGGGAAGCCAGGTGGGGCTTAAGGAACTAGCAGGCAACCCAAAGCCCCGCCCCTCCGGACTATAACTTCCCCTGCGCTGGGACCCTGGTTCTTTGGCCTGGGGCGGACCAGCCAGCTCTTCTGCTCCTGTGGAAAACACCGGTCCCTGAGACATCGTAGAGCGACCCAGTGCACCCAGAGCAGAGGAGCAGAGGACACTTAGCAGGTCTGCGCCTGTGGAAACATCTGATCCTGAGACATCCAAAAGACCTACTGCATCCAGAGCAGAGGGAGCTTAGGATCACAGGAAACACAGAGACATCTGGAATCCGAGAAATCTGACACAAAAAGCAAGATAACTGGAAAAGACAGACTCCAGTCAACACAGTGAGCACAGGTAAAATAGAGCCAACCAGATGGCGAAAGGCAAGCGCAAAGAAACACAAGCAACAGAAAACCAAAGTTACCTGACATCATCAGAACCCAGTTCTCCCAACCATAGCAAGCCTGGATACTCCATCACACAGGAAAAACAGGACTCAGATTTAAAATACTTCTCATGATGATGATGGAGGATTTTAAGAAGGACATAAGTAACTCCCTTAAAGAAATACAGGAGAAACACAGTAAACAGGTAGAAGCCCTCAAAGAGGAAAACACAAAAATCCTTGAAAGAATTTGAAAGAGAACACAGGTAAACATTGAAGCCCTTAAGAGGAAAACACTAAAATCCTTTAAAGAATTTCAAGAAAACACAACCAAACAGGTGAAGAATTGAACAAAACCATCCAGGACTAAAACTGGAAAAAAGAAAACAATAAAGAAATCTCAAAGGGAGACTACTCTGGAGATAGAAAATGTAGGAAGAGACCAGGAGTCATAATGCAAGCACACCAAAAAGAAACAAGAGTAGAAAGAAATTCATGCGCAGAAGATAATGGAAAACCTTGACACAACAGCAAAGAAAATGCAAAATGCAAAAAGCTCCTAACACAAACTCCAGGAAATCCCAAGACACAATGAGAAGACCAAACCTAAGGATATAGGTATAGATGAGAATGGAAGAATTCCCAACTAAACGGCCAGTAAAACTTCAACAAAATTATAGAGGAAAATTTCCCCAACCAAAAAACGAGAAAATATACAAGAACCTACAGAACACCAAACAGACTAGACCAGAAAAAAAATACCCCCCATCACATAATAATCAAAACCCCAAAAATTTCACAAAACAAAAAAAAAAAATACTAAAACAGAAAGGGGAAAAAAAGGCCCAATAAAATAAAAAAAGGAGCCCTTTAAAATTACACCAACTTTTCCCCCGAGACTAAAAAACCCCCGAAGACCCCGGCCCGATATCATACAAAACCCTGGGGGAAACAACTCCCCGCCCGGGGCCCCCAAAACCCAAAAAAAATCTCAATCACTAGGGGAGGAAAAAAAGATTTTCCCCCTGCCCAAAACCAAATTTTCACAATATTTTTTTTCCCCAAACCCCCACTTCAAAGGAAAAATTGATAAAAAAGCCAACAAAAGGGAAAGGGAAAAAATACACCCTAAGAAGCAGGGAAAGTAATTTTCCCCCAAAACCCCCCCCAAAAAAAGGAGCTACAAAAAACTTTTAATTCCCCCTCTTTTAACAAAAAAAACGGGGAACAACAATCTTTTTTCCCCTTTTAAACCCCCTTAAATCAATGGACTCAATTTCCAATAAAATGATTTTGACTATCAGACGGGTTAAAATAAAAAGGCCCCCAAATTTTTTTGCATACAAGAAACGCCCTCAGTGACAAAACCCCCCTTACCTCAGAGTAAAAGGCGGAAAAAAAAATTTTTCCCAAAGCAAATGGTCCCAAGAAACAAGTTTTGGGTGGGGCCTTTTTAAAATAAAATAAAATGACTTTCACCAAAAATAATCAAAAAAAGATAAGGGGGGGCCCCTTCAAAAATCTTTAAAAAGGAAAAACTACAAAGATAACTCTCAATTCTGAAAATCAAAACCCCAAATGCAAGGGCACCTACATACATAAAAAAATTTTACAAAAACTAAAAGCACACTTTTCCCCCCCCACAAATTTGGGGGGGATTTTTAACCCCCCGCTCTCCCCCAAGGACAATCGTGGAAAAAAAAACTAAACAAAAACCCCATTAAAATTTTGCGAAGTTAAGGCCCCCAAAGGTTTTTCAGTAAAAAAAGGGAAAATTTCACCCTTTTAAATAAAAGAATGTACCTTTTTTTCAGCACCTGGGGGACCTTCTCCAAAATAGACCATATAAGGGGGCACAAAACAGTCCTCAACAGTTTTAAAAAAAGTTTTTAAAAATCCCCGCACCCTTTTGATCACCACGGCCCCAAGGCTGGTCTTTAAAAAAGGGGCAAACCCAAAGGGGAAAAAAAACCCCCATGGGGAAAAATGAAAAATCTCTATAAATTTTTACTTTGTCAAGGAAAAAAATAAAGAAAAAAATTTTAAAACTTTAAAATTTTAAGGGGAAAAAAGGAAACAAAAAAAAATTTTTGGGGGGCTCCAAAAAAAACTTTTCAAAGAAAAAAAATCATAGCTCTAAGTGCCTACAAAAAGAAATTGGGGGGGAAGAGAAAACAAAAACAATTTTAAAAAAAAACCCCAAAAAACTCTAGAAAAAAAAGGAAGCAAATACCCCCCAAGGGGGAAAAATTTTCCCAAAAAAAAAAAAAAATCGGGGGTGAAATCAACCAAATAGAAACAGAAAAAAACTATACAAAATATAAACCCCAAAACCAGAGTTGGTTTTTTTAGAAAATCAAAAAAGATAGATAAACCCTTAGCCAGTTTAAAAACCGAGGGCAAGGACGAAAACCCAAATTTTAAAAAATCAGATCTGAAAAGGGAGAAAATAACAACAGAAACTGGGGAAATTTTCAAAAAAAATTTTTGATCTACTACAAGGGCCCCCTTTTAACAAAAAAAAGGGGAAAATCGGGGGTGAACGGGGGCCCAATTTCTAGACAGAAAAAAACCGGTCCCCAAATTAAATTTTGGGGGCCCAAAAAAAACCATCTAAACAGCCCCCAAACCCCAAAAAAGGGGAAAAGCAGCAGCCCCTTACAAGTCTCCCCCCCAAAAAAAAGCCCAGGCCCCGAGGGGTTTTGGGGCAAAATTTCTATCAGATTTTTAAGGAAGCCCTTTTAAACCCAAATTTCCCCTTCAACTATTAAAAAAAAAGGGGAAAGGAAGGAACACTCCCCCAACGTTCTATGAAGCAAAAATCACCCCCCCTACCTAAACCCCCCAAAGCCCCAAAAAAGAAAGAGAATTTTTAAAAAAAACTCCCCCTTTGAATACCCCTACAAAAAACTCAAAAAAAATTCCCCAGTAAACCCGAATCCAAGAAAACATAAAAACCCCCTTTTTTATTTTGATCAAGTGGGTTTTTTCCCCCGGAATGCAGGGATGGTTCACTTTGGGGGAAAACCATCAATGTTTTTCCCTATATAAAAAAAACTTCAAGAAAAAAAAAAAAAAGGGGGTCATTCTTTATGTTTAAAAAGAAAGCTTTTTTCCCCAAAAATTAACACCCCTTAAAAGGAAAAGTTTTTGGAAAGAAAAAGGAATTCAAAAAACCTTTTCCTAAACATAAAAAAACAATATAACCCAAACCGTAGTAACAAAAAATAAATGGAGAGAAACTTGAACTTTTCCCCCCTAAAAAAAGGGACTAACAAGGGGGGGACTCTCCCCCCTCCCCATTCAATTTTGTACTGGGGAATCCCCCCCAACAATTAGACAACAAAAAAAATCAAAGGAATACAAATAAAAAAGGAAAAGTCAAAATTTTTACTATTTGCAAAAGTTTAAAATATACTTAAGTGACCCCAAAAAAAATCCCCCCGGGGGAATCCAAAAACCGATAAACAACTTCGGGGAAGGGGGCGGGGTTTTTAAAATAATCGAAAAATCAGTAGCCTTTCCCTAATAAAAATTAAAAAGGCTGAAAAAAAAATTTAAAAGGAAAAAGAAAAACCCTTTTTCCAAAGGGCCACATAATATAAAAACCTTGGGTGAATCAAAACCAACAAGTGAAAAATCTGATGACAAAAAATTCAAGCTCTGAAGAAAAAAAATTGAAAAAAGATCCAGGGAAAGGAAAAAAAACTCCCATGCTAAAAGGATTGGCGGGGTTAATATAGTAAAAAGGGCCCCCTTTTGGGCCCCAAAAAAATTTTACAAATTTTTAATGAAACCCCCCTTAAAATACCAATAAAATTCCCTTTTCAGAACTGGGAAAAAAAAAACTAAAAAATTTTTTGGAACAAAAAAACCCAGGAAAAACGAAAACCCCCTCAACAATAAAAAAAACTTCTGGGGAATCGCCATCCCTGACCTCAAGCTTTACTCCCCGGCAATAGTGATAAAAACGGCCTGGAAAATTGGACAGAGAAAGGCGGGGGAAATCGTGGAATAGAGTTAAAGCCCCCGAAATAAAAACCCCAAAAAAATTTGGGGTTTTTTAAAATTTTCCCCAAAGGGCAAAAAAACCCCAGTGGAAAAGGACAGATTTTCAAAAATGGTGTGGTTCAACTGGAGGACACATGCAAAAAAAAGAAATCAAAACCCTTCCTTTTCCCTTTTAAAAAACCAAGTCCAGGTAGATAAAGGCCCTTTTACATAAAACCAGACCCCACTGAAACTAATAGAAGAAAATTTTGGGAAACCCTCGTTTTCCTGGGCCCAAAGGGGGAAATTTTTCCAAAGAACCCCCAAGGGCCCCATGCTCTAAGATAAAAAATTTTTAAAAAAGGCCCTCAAAAATTGCAAAGTTTCTGTAAGGCAAAAGGCACTGTCAATAGGCCCCAAAAGGAAAACCAAAGTTTTGGGAAAAAATCTTTCCCCAACCCCATCCGATGAGGACAAAAATCCAAAAAAATACAAAAAAAACCCCGAAATTAGATCTAGGAAAACCAAAAACCCTTTTTAAAAAATGGGTAAGGAGCTAAAAAAAAGAATTTTTTAACGGGGGAAATTTTCAAAAGGGGCCCAAAAAACCCCAAAAAAATTTTTTAGCACCCCTTGGCATAAGGGAAATGAAAAACAAAAAAAAACCCTAAATTTCCATTAAAACCCCGTCCGAAGGGGGTTAAAAAAAAAAACTCAGGTGAAAACAGGGGGTGGAGGCGATGTGGAAAAAAGGAACAATCCCCCAAATTTTGGGGGGGGTTCAAGATGGTGCAACCACTGGGGAAAACAGTCGGGGGTTCCTAGAAAAATTTTTTCCTATCACAAAATTTAGGACCCAGCTAAAACCACTCCGGTATATTATCCAGAAAATGACTAACCCCATAACAAAAAAATGCCCCCCCATTTTCATTGCAGTTTTTAAATTTTTAAAAGCCAGAAACTGGAAAAAAAATTTAGATGCCCTTCAAAAGGGGGAAGGAAAACAAAAAATGTGGTAAATTTTTCAATGGAATTTTTCTCAGCTATTAAAAAAATGAATTTGATAAATTCTTTTTTAAAGGATGGAACTAAAAAAAAAAACCGAGTGAAAAAACCCCCAACACAAAATAAAAAATATTTGGGGTTTTCACTCACTGATTTTTGGTTTTTGCCCAAAAACCGAAATCCCAAGATTCAACTCAAGCCACAAAAGTCATGAAGAATGAGGGGCCAAAAAAGGGGAAAACCTTCTTTTTTTTGAAGGAGAAACCCAAAAAAACTAAAGGGGGCAAAAAAAGGAAGGGGAGGAGGCCCGAAACTAAAAGGGGGGGACCGTCACAGACCATTCCACCTGGATATCCACCCCATGTCAGCCCCAAAGGGGGAGGGGTTTTTGGGGGATGTAAAAGGTGTAAAATGCTGACGGGAAACCTATATAGCTGTCTCCTTAGAGGTCTGCAAGAGCCCCGGGAAATTCAGAGGCAGTTTCTCACAGTAACCTTTAAAAAAGGGGCAGGGGGTTCCCAATGGAAAAGTAGAGTGAACCCCAAAGGATTGAGAGGAACGGGCACCCATGAGGAAAAAAAACCCCCCCAAACCCAAACCCCGACCCCCCCGGGTCTAAAAACCCCACCCCCGGGGGGCGCTTAGGGGGGACCCATGGTTTTCCCTATAATCCCCAAGGGAGTAAAAAAAGGGGGAAAGGGGCCCTTTGGTTTTCCCCTAAAAGGTGGACGTCGTTGGGGGGGGTTTTCTCGAGGGGGGGGGGGTGAGGTACAGGGGGGGGGGAAGGGGAAAAAACCCCCCAAGTGGGGGCGGGAAAGGGGGGGAAGGGATAGGATTTTCCCGGGAGGGAGGGGGGAAAGGGGGGGTAACGAGAGAAAAATCGGGAAAGTAAAAAAAATTTTTCCCAAAAAAAAATTTTCCTTAAAAAAAAAAAAAAAAATTTTAAAAAAAAAAAAACGGGGCCAAATTATATTAAAAAGATCGGTAGAGATTGTTAAAACTTTTTTTTTTTGAGAAATTTTTTTGGTTTTTTTCCATTTAAGTTGATTTTGACTGGGGTTTTTTCCCCGTAAAAAAACCTTTTTCAAATTTTTAAAAATATTTTCCCCAAATTTTCGGGGCTTATACCCCAAAGAGTTACGGGGTTTGGGGAAAAATATTTGTGCTGGCTGTTATTATATTTCTTTCTGGCATCTATTTTTTTTTTTTTCCCTTCACTGTTTTTAGGGCAGGGGTGGCTGGGGGTGGTTGACAAGAGTCTGCCAGGGGGGACACTGTGGATTCCCAGAGAGAATGATTTTCTGGGTGTTAGGAAAAGAAAAAAAATTAAGGGAAAAGGAAAGTGGGGGGGAGAAAATCTGATATTGGGGAAAGCTGGGGGGGCTCCAAGGTCGTGGAGTACACGGGGGGAAATAAGAGGGAGGGGGGCCCCGAAAACTGCTGCTCCCAAGGGGGAAAGGTTTGGGGGAATGGAAATGGAGATGTGGAAAAAACATGAAGACACCCCCCCGGGTTTTTAAATTTTTAAAAAATCTAAAAAGGGAATAGTGTAAGAATAGCTTATAGCCAGTTTGGGGGGATTTCCTAGCAAGGAAAACAGTAAAAAGAAAAATTAAAATCGAATTTTTTTCCTCAAACCTTTTTTTTCCCGGGGAAAAGGGTTTTTTTGAAAACAACCTTAAAATTTAAAAAGGGGAAATTCGTCACAAAGAAACCCCTAAAATTTGTAAAAAGGGTTTTTTTTGGGGCAAAATCCTGTAATTGCTTTTTTTTTTTGTTTTTTTAAGAAGTAAATGGTTTTTTTGAAGAAAAAACAAAGTAATGTTTTTTTTTTTGTAGAAAGGAAAAGAAATTTTTAAAGGGGGCAAACCAATTTTTCTGGGGGATCATCTTATTTGGCCAAAACCCCTTTTTCCCCTTTACGATGAATTCCTAAAAACAAACTAAAAACTTTACAGGGGGAAAACTTGATGTTTTAAAGATTTCCCCCAAAAAGCCTAACTGATAAATTATAAATTTCCCTTTGAAAAAAAATGAAAAAAAATGTGGTTGCCCAAATTACACTTCTTTTTTTTAATTTTTTATTTTTAAATTTTTTATTTCCCCTTTTTTCCTGTCAGAAATGAAACAATTTTGCTACACTTTAGCCATCTACCTGAGGTATTGGCACCAAGCAGCGGGCCCCCTGTGAAAATTTTGCCTACAATGCGGGAAACCCAAGACACCCATGTGGTGCCCAGAGATCTGAGCTCTAATCAGCTCTCTGGAGTTTTCACAGGTCACAAAGGGATAAAAAATCACTGGGGCTGAGAAAAACAAAATCCCCAAGATCACAAAACCATTCAAAAACTGGGTGGAAATTTTGGGGACTCCATGCCCAGGTGCATGGGTCAGGGGAAAAATGAAGTAATTTTTGTCTAAGTCCATTTCAAAAGAGATTTACACTGTCAAGTCCACCCACTCCCCCCACAAGAGACATTTTTCCCCAAACAATTGTTCTTCAAGGGACATAATATGATTTAAAAATCTGCAATAAAGGACAAGAAATATCGGGAAATTGTTGATCAGCTTGGAGAGCCACATATCCAACAAGTAAACTTGGAGTGATTTTTTCCTAAACTTGGATAAGAAAAAAATACTTTTTTTTTTGGGAAATTTCCCAAACACAATCTTACAATTTTAAATTTAAAAAAAAGCAAGGCTATAAATTAAAACAAAAAGCAAGGGCACCTTAGTGAAAATAAACCAATTTTAAAAATTCATAAAAACATAATAAGACGGGGGGAAAGGAGAAGACAAAACTAAAATGAGAAAAGTTAACATTTTATATTTTTTGCACATGTGACACTTCTGTAAAAGTTAAAGTATTTCTGCAACAGCTCCCGAAAATTAACTTTAGAACAGCCCAAGTAGCCTTTGGGTTCAAAGTAAATTATTCCCCCTGCCCCTTTGTGTTTTTTTCAAATGTAATAAAAAAATAACTGATGTCAAAAATTTTTACTTCAGCTAAAAAACCCAAAATTTTTTTTCTATTAAAACCCTTAACTGCAAGCTAAAGAAAAAAACTGTGTGGATCAAGGAAAACCTATTTGGGGAAAGGCCCCCAAACATGTCTCCTGTCTCATTTACATGAATGATCAAAAATTATTCAGCTTTCTAAAATCTCATTAAACTGGTTTAAATTTGACATTAAAACAAAAATAACAATTTTTAACTATCAGATGAAATATTAATTTAAATAAACCCAAAAATTTTTTAAATTTTAAAATTATTAAAAAAAATTTAAATATA